>JANGFJ010000089.1:0-121986 GCA_025758675.1 Naganishia antarctica | reverse complement strand
ATAATTATTTTTGGCTGGACTCGTAAAGAACGCGAACTGTATTCGATAGCAACATAGTCGCAACCAACTATATATCTATCGCCTACAACGATTCAAGTCTCTTACAAGCAGAGCTGTTTCAATCTTGTGCATGCCTTGGCTTGTTCTTCTATCAACTAAGATTGCTGACGCTTGCGCGTTCGATACCTCCAGTCATATCTGCACTTGACATCAGCAATAACAAATTCGCTGCGGTCGGGGCACACCTGACCAGCTCTCAACAGGTGCGAGGCGACAAAACACATGGCGGAGCCCAAGCTGCGAGTGTCCGCCGTTCAGCCTCGCGGCTGCACCGGGTTCATGATCCTTGTTGACGTCATCGCCGGCAATGGGAATGCCTTTGGGTGGAGGCACGACATTGAGTAACCACTTTGTGCTTCATTCAGATCGAAGGGAGGCAGTCCTGCGCTATAAATACGTTCCACATTGCTGCTCTTCTTCCTGGAGCATCCCCTTCCAGTATAACCCCTTTAACACTTCTTAGCACTACCCAGTACTACTCACAATGCAAGCTGCCGCAAACGCTGCTCAGAGCATGATGGGCCCTGCCCCAGGTTCCGTCCTTCAAAACACCTACAAACCCGATCCCTCTGGGCGCAAGATGAAGGCTCTGACATGGCAGGGCACAGACAATGTCAAACTCATGGAGTGTGACGTGCCCGCCATCACCCAGGACAAGGACGTCATTCTCAAGGTCACCGGAACGACCATTTGCGGTTCCGACTTGCACCTGTACCACGGAGAGATTGTGGCCTTGCAAAAGAATGATATCCTCGGTCATGAATTCATGGTTCGTTTTCCTCCCGGTCGCTCCAGAGTCAGTCTAATGTAACGATTTTAGGGTATAGTGGACGAGGTCGGCCCTGCAGTGACCAAATTGAAGAAAGGAGACGTGAGTGCTCTTTCTCCGGAAGTCTAGGGATTCAAACTGATTGAACGGCGTCACTTTGCAGCGAGTTGTTGTGTCTTTCCAAATCGCTTGTGGAGATTGCCGATACTGCAAGCAGAAGCTGTCCTCTTTCTGTGACCGAACGAACGATTCCAGCTTGATGCAGACCATGTGAGTGCTTTGTCGTTAGTGAGGCTTGCTGCAGGACTGACGACGATGTTCTGCAGGTACGGCGTGAGTCATCGGCAACTACTCTTTTTATTTGAATATAGACTGATTATAGGCTTGCGATCGTGCGCGATAGCAACGAGATGGTAAGTCCGGAAATCATGGTTCAAGCGGCTCTTCACTGATCTGTATCCATCGCCCACAGCCGGTTTCTTCGGTTACTCTCACTTCACTGGTGGTTTCCCCGGTGGCCAGGCCGAATACGTTCGAGTTCCGTTCGGAGACGTCAATTGTCTCCCTATTCCCGACGATGTTTCCGATGAACAAGGTAGGTTCCTAGTGCTCTAGCACAAAAACGGAATGCTGACCAAATTCTCCTTGCAGCGATCTACCTCTCGGACGTATTGCCCACCTCATACCACTGCGTCGTCGACACGGGTGTCAAGGAGGGAGACGTTGTCGGTGTGTGGGGTCTTGGTCCCATCGGCCAATGTGTCATTCGTTGGGCACTGCTCAAGGGCGCCAAGCGAGTCATCGCGATCGACAAGGTCCCCGCTCGTCTTGAAATGGCAGGCAAGTTGGAGAATGTCGACGTCATCGATTTCAGCAAGGTCAAGGATGTGCCGGCCAAGATCCTCGAGATGATTCCGGGAGGATTGGACTGCGCGCTCGACTGTGGTACTTTCCACGAACCCAAGTCCTTCTTGCACAAGGCCCAAAAGGCATTGATGCTCGAGACCGATGTTCCCGAAACGCCCAACGAGTGCATTCGATCCGTCCGAAAGATGGGCCGGGTCGGTCTCATCGCCGCTTACGCGTCCTTCTGCAACCAGTTCAACATCGGTGCCGTTATGGAGAAGGGTGTGCGATTCATCGGTAACGGTCAAGCACCCGTTCACCTGTACTGGGAGGAGATCTTGAACGACTACATCCGAACGGGCAAGTTTGACCCTCGATTCATGATCAGTCATCGAGTCAAGCTTGACGAGTTCGAAGAGTTGTACGCCAAGTTTGACCGACGAGCGGCTGGTGTCAACAAGGTGTTCGTGGAGACCAAGTTTAGGTGAGTTTTAGTGTGTGGCAGAGATCTTCCTTCGCTGACCTATGTATGTCGCAGTAACCCTCCGAGTGAAGGCTGTCCCAAGCTGTCCAGCGTTCACGACTGGACCGACGAAGTCCTTTAAATCACAATGCCAACTAAGAATCAAGTATAGCACATGTTGACATGTTTCAGCTGTTGCGCAAGCCAAATGGTTGTATAATTAAAGAAACTCGATCAAGATATCACGGTGTTGAGCACCACCATCCGCCCGTTCGATATCTAGAAGCCGGCGGCGGGCAACATGACACTGTTACGAGGTCTTGGCTACCATCTTTTTGTGAACGAGAAGAAAGAAATGCGATACAAGGCAATAGCTACAAGATACAACGCGGGCTCACCCATCTGTGACTTGTCTAGTCCACGTGTGGCGCGGGCTAACATAGAAAGCGCAAGACGAGTTGACATCGATGGTGACGGACCAGTGGTAGTCGATCTACAAATGCAAGTGGATTCGAATCGGTCATGGAGGCGCCTAGAGCCTCTTCAATCCCCTTTTGGCCTTTGTCGCAGCGGAACCTGTGCCGGAACCGTTGACGACCTTCTTCACCGGTACGGCGCCCGTGGTCGGGGCAGACGGGTTGAGCATGGTGGCGTTGATAGCGTGTGAGTGTGGTTGAAGTGGGAGAGACGAAGTCGACTTTTGCGAGGAGACGGAGACAGAGGGACTAGTGGCGTCTTGGAATTCTGCGGGCGGGGTCTGCAAGATGAGCGAGAAAGGTATAAGCGTCGAATTTTCGTCGGGATTGTGCAACCTCGCTAGTGATTATCCCTCCACAGTCGCGAAGATTTCAAGCGCAAGCTGTTGGTCTTTCGCTCTGCCAAGCACCACAATTGGCACGACCGCTCACCTTTGGCGTAGCATGAATTCCAGTCATGAGTTTCGCCCTCTATCATCCAAGCAGACGTTTAGTATTCAAAGCCATAATGGCGCGTAACAGGCGACGAACCTTGTAGTATTCCTGATACTCCTCCAACAGCAACTTTCCAGCTTCTTCGTCCAACGCGGATTCCGGGTTGGGCACGATGAGCAAGCATTTGATAGTCTGCGCGGAACGCCATGGTTAGACAACGAGACCGGTAACCAGCGCGAGCGACAGGGTACTCACTACCAAGACATGGCTAATCCCGTATTCCTTTTTCCATCCCTTTTTCAGCGTGTCGACACAGATTTCGCCGGTTTTGGAGATGTTGGGGTGGAAGATCTTGGTGATCATGGTGCCTATAAAGGGAAAGGAAAGGTGTCAGAGAGGGATAGGAGACATGACGGAGAAACGTCCGTTGCGGAAAAACGTGTTGAAAGGGAAGCCCTTTGGACAAAAGGTTGATATGTGCAGCTCGAGACAATCTGACGCAAGAAGATGTTCGATGTGGTGTCACCACTCTTCGGGCAGTGCATCTCCGATCGTGTTCTCGTTGCGCTCTTCAGGCATGTGTTCTCCTCTCGACAGATACACGAACCCATTGCACGAACTTTTGCTTGGCATTCCGACAGATCCGTCACCAACCTGCTGTAGGGTCAGCTTGGCCAGACTCCACAATCGATTTGAGGAAAGGGCACGACACGCTCGCGGTGCTCACGCTGTCATACGACATACGACGGACTCCTTGATGAGCACCGCAGCGTCACAAGCGCAATCGATCTCGACGTGCCACGTCTTGCAAACTTTCCGCTCGACACCTCCTCTTGGGGTTTCCTCTGCACGGCATCACCGCACTGCTGTAAGAAAGTCCTGTTGCTTCTCTCTTCGAGGTCGTTTCGCCTTGTCGCGTTCTGCTCCGTTGAAGACGTACTCGGAGCGTAGTTTCATCCCCTTCCCGATGATCTGCGGCGCGGTATCATTTCGTCCGTCCTACGACAAACTCGGAATGATCGGCCGTCCCCCATCCTCTGTCTTCTTCTCGCTTCGCTCGTTCGGAGTCCTACGACTCCTTGCACGCGGCGCGGACTACCAAATGAGCTTTCTCCTTTCGGCCGTGAATCTTGGGTTCCTCGCTCACGGCGCAGTCCGCGCCGCTCGTAAGAGTACTCTTCTCGCTTCGTCATCACTCTCGCTCCACCCTGAACTCACACTTTGGCGGCGTATTCGGGAAATCCCCCTCTTGAAACCCAAACCGAACCCTAAAAAACCCGCCCTCATACGGCGTCCCCGCCGGCCCTTGCACAATCCCAACCACGCCTCCATTCCCCAACAAATCCGCTTCATTCGTTATCTGAACCCGAACACCCTCTGGTGGACTGGTGGTGATTGATGCGAGTTCGCGGGTGAGTGCGCGGAGTGTTTGTGTGGACTGCGGGGAGGGGTTAGCGTCGGCGTGAAGGGAGAATGAAGGGACTTGCCATTGTTGCGGATAGGAAGAAACGATCAAGACCAGCTGAACGACTTGACCGGCAGGAGAGCAAGCAGGAAGACGAAGGGTTCTTGATCAAAGGATAGACAGTCGATCAACATGGCGGAGGGCCTTGGGGCCTTAGGTAAGGCGAGAGGGACTGGGCGGACATTCCCCTCCGCTCTCCGTTCATTTGGCTGCGCACGCGGAATGACGCCGACGGGAATGGAGCATCGTCCAGACTGAGACTGACTCAGACTGAGGTATTGATCAGCCAAAGTCGGGATAGAGGAGTGACGGTGGACACACAAGCCATAGTCACAACCACCGCCACCATGTCAGCCCAGACACGTCCTCTGTCGCCCGGACCGTCCGTTCCAGACGACGTTCAGAAGGGCATGGATCAACTGAAAATCACAAACGCAATCGATTCCGCCCCGTCTCCCGGTCCAGCGACGTTTTCGGCTCCACCGTCACATTCGCCCGTTCATTCGAGGGATATGGCGACTGGATCGACTGCCCCTGCGCCTGGTGGGCGGACGTTTGGCGCGAATCGACTCCCCTCGGCGTCGGGTCCGCCAAACGGTGTACGTCCGATGGCTCCTGCGCCACGGATCGGAATGCCATCAGGGTCGAACGGTGGACCACTGAGACAGGGACAGCCGCCGACGAGAGGGATGCCGCCGCCCTTGATGGGGATGAGGGGACGAGGCGGGGTCATGTCCCCCGGTCAGGGAACAGGACAGACAAAACTTCCACCGAGTTTACAAGCAAAGATGGATGCTGTGAGTTCGCCTCGCGCGTCGTTCCATGCCCCCGAGTAATCTAACCCGCCCTTCCGTCGCAGCAGATGGCCCGCGTCGCAAAGGAAGGATCATCCGCCGCAAACTTGGATAAACGCGACCCGACATCCATGTCCAGTCTTCTGGCTTCCGCCGCAGTGCGCGCCTCTGCACCAACCGCATCACCAACTCCCCGTCCAGGTGGTCCCGCGCTCGGAGGACTCGCAGCACGTCGAGCGGCAGCGGCAGCAGCAGCAGGTGGAGGTGGAGCAGCGCCCAGTCTTTCCGCCGGGAGAGCTGGACCGGGATTAGGTCTAGGCGGAGGAATGGGAGGCGCCCCCGCTGGTCCACCGGGGATGGCAGGGAGACTAAGACGGCCCGGTCAAGGACTCACCTTGAGCAGTATGGGCGGTGGCGCAGGTCCGGGGATCGGCGCGTCCGATGCTCCGTTTTCGAGTTTCAGAGGCATCGTCGACCCTTCCGGACGTTTGAATTTCCAGTCAAAAGCAGTGTTGCATGCCGATGGGGTGGATTTTACGAATGGTCCGTCGTACAAGATTAACAAGGACGAGATGGAGCTTCAGGAAGAGTTGGGAAAGGGCAATTACGGGAGTGTGCAAAAGGTGTTTCACAAGCCGACAAAGGTCGTCATGGCGATGAAGGTAGGTCGTCGAGGTTCTGCGGTGATTGAACGTGGCTGATGCCCGTCCCACAGGAAATACATCTGGAACTCGACGAATCAAAGCTCAGCGGAATCATCATGGAACTCGATATTCTCCATCGAGCCGTCGCGCCCGAGATTGTCGAATTCTACGGCGCATTCACGATCGAATCATGCGTCTACTATTGCATGGAGTACATGGATGCCGGTAGCTTGGACAGGATGCATGGAGATGGTGTGCCAGAGGATGTGTTGGCGAGGATTACAAAGAGTATGGTAAAGGGTCTTCGGTTCTTGAAGGACGAGCTATCGGTCATGCATCGAGGTGAGCTTGGAGGTGCGGTGAACAGCGGCCGTTTAGCTGACGTCGTGCGCGCTTCTCAGATGTCAAGCCAACAAACGTGCTCGTGAATACAAAGGGTCAAGTCAAGCTGTGTGATTTCGGTGTTTCGGGACAGCTGGAAAAGAGTCTGGCAAAGACGAATATCGGGTGTCAGAGTTACATGGCGGTTAGTCGCTTTCGCGCACGACGATCTTACACCGCTGATGTCCGTCCCTCCTCAGCCCGAACGGATCAAGGGCGAATCGCAAAACAATCTCGGAACATATACCGTCTCGTCGGACGTCTGGTCCGTCGGCCTGAGTATCATTGAGCTTGCCATGGGTTGTTACCCGTACCCGCCGGAAACGTATTCCAACGTGTTTGCGCAGCTGCAAGCGATCGTTCATGGTCCGCCGCCGAGACTGCCCGAAGGATACAGCGATGTCGCTCAGGATTTCGTGGCGCAGTGGTACGTCCGCCAGTTCGCAATCGTTTGTCTTTGCATGCTCATACCGTTGCTCTCCCACCAGTCTGCAGAAAGAACCTGAAAAGAGATGGACCTACGCACAGCTGCTCGAACACCCTTGGATGAAGCAAGACGAGGAACGCGACGTCGACATGGTCGGATGGGTTGCGCGCGCCATGGCCTCACGTGCAGCAAAAAAGAAGAATGGAACGGGGACCAGCACGAGTGGTCCGGAATCGGCTCAGGGACACGCCGAGAAAGCTGCGCCGGTGACTTCGTCGGGGCCAACGCAAGCGCCGGAACCAGCGGCGCAGGAAACGTCGACGAACTCTGCGCAGCAGTAGTAGATGGGTTCATGTTTCGCCTTCCCATCGCATTTTTTTGTCCGCCATCCGGACCATTCGACGAGCGACGTTTTCCGTCTGCCCATTTCGCCTTTACCTAATTCACGCACCTGTTTCCCAAACCGGATACCAGGAAACTCGTTTCTCGCCGCCTTGTACCGACAATACGCTCGCCGCCTCGGCCACTCATCATCAGTTCGTTCCGCATTATACACGTTGTTAACGACCGCACGCTGTTGGACCCATCCCATTCTGTAACAAATGTAGCCATCTAGTTTCAAACATGACCTGCCGCTGTGGGAATTTGCGGAGATTATACTATAGATCCCCGTGTCCCGCGCGATCGAGTAATCGGTGGCATTCATGATTCACGAGGCCATATTCACATATTCTCGGTCAGTCTGTTGATATCGCATAAGGCAGCTGTAGCCACATCTTGCATATCCCATGCACAGATACTATACGCCATTCTGTTCCGGCGGCTCACCAGAAGTATGTTGCGACATGTCGTGCGCCATCGTTTGCGCCATGCCTCCAAATCTGGCATACCTGCGTCGGCGACTCGTTCGACAGCGTTGACATCCTGTTTGCGAAGTCTCTCGGTCTCGGCTTCGCTTCATTCGCCCCGCGCACACGACAAGATACGAGCAGTGGAGCGAGAGTACACAGCAGGGCAAGATCCCGTCGAAGCCTCCAAGGATCACGAGCTTGCGGCGGAAGATGAAGACGTAACAAACCCGGAAGCGGTGACAGTTCACCTCGGTTCACTGGGAAAGAGGAATCGGAAAGGGATTGAAATGACGAGCGATCAGGGAAGAGACAAGCCGGTGTCGGATTTACGAAATCGGCGCGCTACGTCGAGCTCGACAGCGTCGCTGCCCAGCAGATTCAGCGAAAAATATCTCACGTTTTCTCCGCCGCCCGCATCGGCAGCTCCTGAAGATGACCCCGGATCCAATACCAACCCATCACCCTCGTTTTACGAAGTACAGCTAAGGAATCAATTGCTAGCATCTTTCTTGCCCGCCAATCAACAGGCGTTGACAGATCCGACGTTGGCGGTGATCTGTCCGATCGAAGGCGGTGAATACATTGTTCGGGACACTGTGCAGAAGGCTGCGGCGCTGGTGAACGCAGAAGTAGTGAGGATCGAGGCAATAGAGTGTTTGGGATTGCGGCAGTATGGTGGTTTGGGTCCAGGTGCGCCGCTCATTTCATTTTTGCCGAGATGTGTTTCCCTAATCTGCATGTCGCACAGCTGGAGAGACTCTACATCTTCGATCCAATCCGGTACTTCTGAGTGAAGAAGTCGTTGCAGCAACCCCGGAAGACGCCGACGATCCGCAACTCATTGCGATTGAGGACGAAGGCGACGATGGTGAACATGGCGGAATCACCATTGGTCAACCTATTGAAATCTCTCTACCTATGCCTGGTGGTACGGGATTTCAACCGGGTATGCCACCGCTCATGATGAAGGCAGAAATGGGTGACGAACTTAGTCGAAGAATGAACAACACAAAGGTCGAAAGGCTTATGAGCGATATCGTCAATGTTATGGATCAACGAAATCATACCGCGCCGGAATCTTCGACTCAAGGTGCACAGGTACGGCCCAGGGTGATCTACATTCAAGACGCTGTGGCGATGGCGAGTACCTTTGATCAGTGGTTCCCCGCTTTATTGAAAGCTGTTCGAGCAAGACGGCACACTGGTGTGCCTTCTAACGAGCGCCAACACGTGGTCGCACGGCCAACCACCATCGTACTCAGTTGCACACCATCCATTCTACATACTTCTCCAAATCTTCGAGCAAAATCCGCAGCCGATGCGATGGAGGCGGAAACTCGGACTAGCGCCATGCCGGATCGACCGCCGATCCCCCCAGCCCTGATGAACTTCTTGAATGGTCTTCGAAAGGGAGGAACGGCAGGCGGTAGCGGTCTGGGTAGCGAACTGGGCGAGCCATGGAAGGGAAGTGAGGAGGACGACGTGCTAGGGAGGAAGACCAGGCTCAAGCGGAGATTGAAAAGGTTCAAACTCAGCGATGAGCGGTAGGCAGCTAGTCCTTCTGGGAAACTGTCCGTCTGCTCATTCTTCTTCTCTTTTCACAGTGAACTTCGTGCGCTCTTGCCGGAATTCGGGGAAGGCTCGGAAAGTTCTAAAGACGGCCGACCAAGCGTGAATGGACATATGATAGACATCTCGGCCATGTGGAGCGGTGCCACGAACGGAAGAAATCGACGTGGGCGAAGCGGCGTAGAATCCGGTGGAATACCGGGCGAAACGGGTCTTGCGCGACCGTGGAAAGTTCTCGGTTCTCTTCCACTCAAGAGGGATACCGGTCGGGAACGACGGGAGCGCCAACAAAAGCGTTTGCGCATAAACTCTCTGCTTCTGCGGCAAGCAATAGGTCTGCAAGGTGGAATGATGACGACGGAAGAGATGGCCACCGAGTTGGGAAGCGACGACCCCAAATTCACCTCTTCCATTCATCAGGAGTTGGTCGACATCAGAGACAGCTTTGCGGATGCGGTCTGGCCATGGTTAACGGTTCAGCACTTGGCCTCCATCGCCATCGGACACTCGTTGTCAGCTGCGTCGACTACTGGACAGGCACCGGGCTCTGAAACACCGATTCCGATCTCTTGGAGAGCCATCGCTGAGGCGTCGATACTGGAAGCAGCAGGCGAAGGCCATGCAGCTGATTTCTTTGCCAGCTTTGGCATCAACGAAACAAATGCAGATTCGACTCCCAAAGCTGCTGGCGGTAAGGAGAAGGCTGATCCCGTACGCGACCCCGTGATCGAAGCTATCAAGAGGGACAAGACGCTCAACATCCACGAAAAGCGACTTCTAGGATGTATCGTTGACCCTACAAAGCTTTCTTCCACGAGCTTCGATGACGTTCTTCTTCCCGAGAAGACCATCGATGCGGTTCGATCAGTTGTCACCTTGCCATTGATCTATCCAGAAGCGTTCAGTACCGGTATTCTCGCCCAACAGGCGACAGGAAATGCCCTGCTGTTTGGTCCGCCAGGAACGGGTAAGACATTGCTCGCACGAGCCTTGGCGAGAGAAAGTGGGGCGCGCATGATTGCGATTCAGCCAAGTGATGTGACCGACATGTATGTCGGAGAGGGCGAAAAGCTGTGAGTGCCGTCCAGATATGGTTCCGTCCCGCACATCCTGCTTACAATAGTTGCGGATGGAAATTCAGCGTCAAAGCGGTATTTTCGCTCGCGAGACGGATGTCCCCTTGTATCATATTCTTGGATGAAGTCGATAGTCTGTTTGGAGCCAGAAGTGGTCAAAGCTCCGGGGGTGCACAGGCTCACCGGCAGATATTGACAGGTAAGGACACGCTTGCTCTAAAGTGCTCATAAGGACCTGTTCCTGATCCATAGGATACGTTAGAGTTCATGCAGGAAATGGATGGTCTCAGTTCCGCGTCAAAGAATAGAGAACATCGGATCGTAGTCATTGGAGCTACCAACAGACCTTATGTCAGTCTTTCGTTGGGAGGAGGAGAACTATGACTAACCAGGGTTACCACAGGATCTGGATGAGGCTGTTCTACGACGTCTGCCTCGAAGGCTGCTTGTTGATCTTCCCGGCCAAAAGGAAAGGGAGGCCATATTGCGGATTCTACTGAAGAACGAGAAGCTAGCCGATGACGTTGATCTCAAGAAGATCGCCGAGCAGACCGACACATATTCTGGGTCGGATCTGAAGCGTGAGTCATGGTTATGGATTACTGCCCGTGCGTCCATCATTGATCTTCAACCTGCCTCATTGTAGATCTTTGTGTAAGCGCCGCACTTGCTTCGCTTAAGGAAACGGTTCATCTCCCATGGAAGTCGAAGAACCCCACGCGGACATCAGCAGCGCCGGGCGACATGCATTTGACGGCCACGGGGCCTTCATCCCCGGCCTATCAGCATACAATGCCCCCAACGGAACTAGACGGGGAGGAGATCCCTTACCCGGACGAGGTATTGCCTCAACCTCAAATGCGACGTCTGCGCAACCGATTTGATTACCAACATCTTGAGGACTCAGTGGTTTGGGATGATCAGTCTTTTGAAGCGGTTCTTCAGCAAGCACTTGGCCCGAATATGCGGCCCTTGCATATCCATGGACTGGCGTCGAAGATTGGTACTCTAACATATGACAACCCGCTGCTGTCCCACCGAAATCGCTCAAGTGACGAAGCGGAGCGCTTAATAAAATCCCGGTTCCCCGCCCGACGGCAGGCATCCCAGACACCAACATCGGGCGTAAATCTTGAAGCAGTCTCTGACGGCTTTTCCATGAAGCGACGTCGGGAAAGTTATATCGACCAGTTGATGAAAGCATCCGCCTACGCTGGTGTGTGCACACCAAAAGAGGTCGTGAATCTTCTTCAGGCTCGATTATTCAGAATGGCGGTCTTCTACATCTTGTCTCAGGAAGCGTTGCGCACCAACGCCAAACTCCTCTCCCTGGTTCAAGAAACGATATATCTAGATACGCGGAGCCTCACATCGGGAAAGCCACACGATCTGGCCATCCGCCTCGGTTGGACCTCAGCTGGTGCGCAATGGGGCCCTGCCCGAGAAGCGCTTCATCAGAGGATGGTTGTTGAACAAGGTCGTCTGCCGTCTCTGAAGGAAATCGAAAAGGCTGTGCTTGATGACGACTTTGATCCTCATGGCCGCTTCCCAACAACAACAACGTGCGACAACGCCCTACAACGCAAAGAATCAGTCACGCCACTGGTGGAATCGGCCCTAACCGCGCGGACTCGAGAAGAATGGACGATACATTACAACCAGCAACTACATAACTCCATCCTGGAGGGCGCGAGTGCAAAACAAATTCGCAAGGACGGACAAAAGGCATTGCATCATCCCCGCCCGACAGGTGGACTCCGCCAGCTGTCCACCTTGCTTCACAAAATTCAGGCATTGAAACGAGATCGAGGCTTCCAACCGGATTGGGTAACTGTTAATCTGGTTATCAAGTCGTGGTTGAGGGGTCTTGCTACTGGTACACCGAAGCCTTCTTTCGGTGTTGACGATATCTTCACAGCCTTCAAGACGACGTTAACCATGGATACCGTGAGAAAACAAAATCTCGATTTCAATCGTGATATACAGCCCCTTGTGAAGATGTTGGTCAAAGCATTGAAGAACAACGGCGAATGGCTCAAAGCCAGGGAAGTACTAGCCTGGATGGCCGAAATCCGGGACAATATTGCCGCCAACGCGGAATCCGGAGACAGACCGGCGATTCCACAAGGGAGGTCGAATTCAAGCTCCCCATCCGCCGACAAACACGATAAAAAGACGGCGAGTTCTCATCCTGATGCGGGTACGGACGAAAATTGCGTGGAAACGGAGAAAGTGGCCGATCTCGTTTCAGCTGCCAGTGCTTCCCGAGCTCGACCGAATGAACGAATCATCAGCATGAAGCACTTTGAGATTGCTATGCAAGAAATCACACCATCCTCTTCAGAAAGCGGCACCTTGCCAGAGCTGCGAAAGGTAAGTCGTCCGGGAAATGATGGTCCGGGATCGCACTGACCCATAATATCGCATGATTCTAGTGGGCATCGCAATACGGCGAAGGGGGCACCGAACGTGGCAAAAAGTCGGGATACGGATCTAAGTTTGGATTCGGAGATGACAAGGTGGACAAGCAGGAAACGGGATACGGTCGCGTACGGCCTGAAGAGAGATATGATTAGGAGTCTGGGCAAATGGTCGATAGGCAAGAGACATTGTGAAGAAAGCGAGAGGAGCAAACCTTGGCTTTGAACGCATCGACAGCATAGGTTGTGGGTAGCATTAAATGGTTTTCTCGTAGCTTGGCTCGTCCCGTATGGTACTCATGTGCAAGACACTTGACATTAAGCTGCCCGGCTATAAATCCCTGCGTAGAATGGAAGACCAGAGGTCCACGTCGACCTTTCTGCTGTTACGAACACGCTATTCCAAGGCCTCAACCTGAGGATCGACTGCATCGACTGCATCAACAATAGATATCGTTGTATCCTCGTTCACCGCTTGCTCATTCAGTGCTTCAGCCTCGCGTTCCTGCTCCATCAGCATCTTCTCCTGCGGGGTCTTTGCCAATGGTTTCCGACGGATCGCCTTTTGATCTCGGTTGGCCTTCATCCACGCGCCCTGTGATCGTGGTATATCGTCAGGATAAAAATTCAGACTGCGGGTAGGCAGGACAACTCACATCGTTCGCCGTCCGTCTCTTTGCTGCCCACTCGTTCTCGAGTTTCTTCATTTCTCGCAACTTTATCTCGAGGTTTGCTGCAAACCGTTTATCCGTGTCGGCCAGATGCCGTTCACTGTCGACCGTTGCTGCCGCCACGGGGCCTTCCGAATAGCCGACGCCAGACAAGGCGCCGAGGAAGATCGTGACACATCTGGAACGAGGGCGAGATGCGGAACTGGTTAGGCCTTGTACAGAAAAACTCGCACCACCCCGACGACTCACGTAAAAAACACCAACAGAAATGGTAATTGTCCTCTCCGGATCGTTTTAAACATCCTGAATCCAAACGCCCTCCCAACCGCATGTGCATCTTGAGGATGCTCGTATAGGTGCGGCGTAGTCGCTCTGTTCGTCGGCGCGTTGATGGGTGCTTCATGTGCTCCGGTAGAGTCAGCCGTACGCAAAGCGTGGGAGGTAGGGACGAGAGGCATGGTGTTCCGCAGAAATCGTGACGAAGCGAGATATCGAGCGAGTCGGCGCGTCGGCTTTGCTGCTGTTTGCGAGTCGGCTTCGGATGAGTAGGAGGTAGCTCTGTGAATACGGTGAATACGGCTGAACGTGTGTTTTCGAGGTACGCGATAGTGGTTTCGAACGCGGAGAGACCAGCTCTTCAGGTTTGCGATATCGGAAGCGGCTTGGTCGACGGCGTGCGGTAACCCGGCTCGATAAAACGTGAATGCACGCAAGTAGGAGAAGCAAAAGGTCGAGGCGGTGGTGTCGAAGTGGGAAAGAGAGCGAGGTCGTATGAATATATAGGTTGAAGATACTGCAGTCTACCAGATGTCCGCCAAGGATAAGAACGTCCGGAAGTCTATGATACATCCGGCAGCCAACGCAACGTGTACAGCTTCCATCCCTCGTGCTGGCGATCGCTTTTCCCGCGTTTCAGCGAGTTTCAGCCCAATGTCCCCTCCCGCATGGGCAAAAGCCTCGTTTGCTTCGTTTGCTTCGTCTCGTATATGTTGCCCCTTGTACGATCCAGTCAGGAGCCCTTCCCCTTCTCGCCTTCCCGGACCTGGCCCGACGGCGCAGAGCACTTGCCCCTAACTGGACATGATGGAGAGGCGAGGGCGAGATGAGTGGGAAGAGCGGGAAGAGCGAGGGGATTTCGTACTGTCTGACGGACGGATATGGAGTACTCCCAGCATTGTGACAGCTTTTGTGACTAAATTAACATACTGTGGACGAGGTCGTTGACAAGTGACCGCCTGAAACAGGGGAGGCGCCAGGCACAGTCCAGACTCGAGCCGATAGGTCCTCGCACCGCGCTGGGATCAACTCTGCCACATCAGGACAGTACCGGTTTGTAGCAGGCGATAGTGTAAATAACTAGACAACTTTCGCACGTGATCGAACCGAACCCACTGCTTGCGTCACACACGCTTGTTTACTTTGTGGGCGATTCGCCGAATGAGGCAAGCCGCCGTTGCGCCATTGCCATTCTCATATCATTCCTACTCATTATTCGTACTGGTAGAGGCAGGTACTCAGGATCAGCGATTGGACAGTCTGCTTGGGACAGGGACGGACAGCTGCGTATCTAAAATAACAAGCGGAGCAAGATTCGCTCAAACGGTTACAGAGCAATCGACCACGCAACCTTCAACTCGAGTGACATTCGATGCTATCAGGGTGATTGTCGTCACCATGTCTGTCACAGTCAGTCGCCCGCCTAACTTGTCGTAGTTCCTTGAACTCATGCGGTATCCTCCAGGTTCGACTTCGTCACCCGCGCGGTGTCACCACGCTTCAGATCGAGCCAGAGACGACTTATGAAGAGCTTCAGATGATGATCTTCTCGGCTACGGAGATACCTCTGGACACGCAAGAGCGTAAGTGCTCTGCTTCCCGATCGACGTCTAGAAGTCCTCAGCGCCCTTTCTAGTGAAATACGGTTACCCGCCAAAGCCCCTGCCATCCTCCGTTCTGAACAATCCTAGTGCCAAATTGGCTCTGATACCGATCACGAAAGGAGAGCAGATCATCGTCACGGAGCGAAATACCCCGATAGAACATACACAGTCATCACACCGATCAACTTCAAGCCAGGACACTTCCCGCGCAATACGAGAAACTATAAAGGAGATCAATCAAGCAGGTACAGGCACCGTGCCTCCGCCTCATCCCGCTCCTCAACCAACAAACTTCTTCGAGACAGCCGCAACTCCAAAGTCCACTATATCCACCGCTACTCATACACCTACTCCTGCACCATCTGTCCCGAGGACGATCATCCCAAGTCCATACATGTACAACTACCCCGGCACCGGACCCGCCTCAGCATCGTCAAGCACGAGCGCTTCCGCCAATCCGAACATCGGGTCCAGCTTGGCCGTTCCGGCATCTATCAAAGGCGGACACATGGGCTCGTCGCCGTTGGCGGAAAGGAATACCAACGGCATTTCGCATGCTCGCGCTTCGAGGGGGACCGGAGCGGATACGGAAGAACAGCACCTCGGGACCGATAACGCACTTACAGCTTTATCTGGGTCTGGTCAACAGACATACGTCAACATGAATGATGGGATGGGTAGCGTCCTGGTGCATAGAATCGTACCGGACGACAACAGCTGTCTGTTCAGTTCCATTGGACTCGTTTTCAAAGGGAAATACGATGAAACTATTACGAAAGAGCTACGAGAAGGCAAGTGGAATTGCTGGTCCTTGACACTAGTCACAAGACTGACGATTGACATTTCCCGTTCTGCCTATAGTCGTCGCGGATGAAATTAGGAAGGATCCCGTCAACTTTTCAGACGTCATGCTGGGGTATGTCGCCTCGGCTCCTCCAGAGAACGAACGCTGAATACCGGGCTTCTCTTCAGGCGATCTCGAGAAGACTACATAGATACGATACAGAAACCCAACTCCTGGGGTGGAGCCATAGAGCTTGCGATCTTTGCGAAACAGTCAGTATCCCTCCTCGCGACGACGGGTGCGAGGGTGCTGATTTTCCGCGGACGAATAGCTACAAGACAGAGATTGATAGTTATGACGTGCTGACAGGCAGAGCCGACCGTTTTGGGGAAGGAGACTACGAAAATAGGTAGGTGCTGGCGAAAAGGCCGTTCGCAATCTGCTCATGCGTAAATCCTTTACAGATGCATTCTCATCTACTCTGGAATTCGTAAGTGGTCGGAAGGGATCGGTGGATAGTATGACGCTAAAACCCCATGATACGACAGATTACGATGCAGCGACTTCGGCCCCGATGCTCGAAGCTCCCAGTGATTTCCACACTTCCATCTTCCCGACATCTGACAGCAACATTCCAAAGGCAGCGGATCAATTGGTAGCGAAGTTGAAGGAGAAGCACTACTATACTGATACACAAAACTTTGATCTACGGTGTCAGGTGAGTCCGCTTGCGTTTGCAAGTCGCTTGCCGAGTGTTTGACTGAACGCCATTTTCCATGCAGGTGTGTCAGATAGGATTGAAGGGAGAACAAGGGGCAAGAGAGCACGCCATCAAGACAGGTCGTGAGTTCCTGTCATGCGGCTTCTTGAAGAAGATCTTGGCTGACTTGCTACTATGATTAGACGTGGAATTCGGTGAATTCTGATGCGGTGCTGTCCGTGAATGGTTGATTTTACAAGAGGTGGCGTTTCTTTCAGGGGCGGTTGTGAACTATGTGACGAGTAGAAGTCGGCGAATATAATAGGAGTGAGACAGGTGCTTGAATCGTCTTCTTTTCAGAGTATCATAGATGTTAATGGAATGATATGACCATGTCCAATCAGTGTCAATATCAGTTGACTCGTTGCCTGGCGGATGTCTTCCGCGCGATTATTCCTCGTGGGCATGCGAGATTCACTGCTCGTTTCAGATCGCCTTCTCGATGCCTATGTCTGCTTCAACTGCATCCCTGGCACTGCGGATGAAGGACCTGCCAGCACGCCAGAACAGACGCATCACCCAATACGGCGATTGTCCGAAACGAAAGCAATGCATAATCGGACCACTCGTGTATGCTATTCGGCTGCTACAACGGTTAGACTCTAGATAATCCACTTATCATTCCAAGATATTTCTGCTGTGTCCGATCGCATGCAATGGAGAGTCTTCGTTGCTCCTATGCGACTGCGCTCACGCTCTCTCTGCTGCATTTGGTGTCGCGCCGTACCTGGCTGCCGGAGGCGCTGTCGTCTGAGCAACACCCGTCTGCTCCACTGCGGTCTGATTCTTCCCCGCTCCAAAACCAAACCAGCCTCTCCCTGTAGCATGCTGTTGCTGAGCCGAATACGGCAGGATCACTTCACCAGAGACCATTCCTGCGCCTGGCTTGTACTCGGATGCTACGGTAGGGTCCTGGGTGATGCCGAGCTGGTGGCCTGCAGATGCTGAATCGACGGGGAATCCGACGGAAGCTAGGTATTCGGCGCCTCGGATACTGAGGTATTCTTCCAGTCTGAATGAGGAAACGCATGTGTCAGGTGTTGTACGAGTTGCTAATAGCGGACAGCTCAAACTCACAGATGCGCGTTCCTCGAGTTGGCTTTCCACACACCCAGCAAGATATCACCGACCAGAGGGATGAAACCGACCGCAGCACTGATACCATTGTTTGCCAACATCTTCTTGACTAGCCAATCTGGAATTTCGGCCTGTTTCGCCGGACGGACGACCAAGGTGTAATTGAGGACGGCATCGACAACGTCACCGGCGCCGGGGATGATACCCTTTATACAGGAGGAAGAGGTGGTTATCAGATTTTTGTTGTAATTGGATGCGGAACCTGAGGGGACATACGATCCAAAATGTCCATCCG
This sequence comes from Naganishia antarctica, assembly GCA_025758675.1. Lineage (NCBI taxonomy): Eukaryota > Fungi > Basidiomycota > Tremellomycetes > Filobasidiales > Filobasidiaceae > Naganishia > Naganishia antarctica. The sequence goes on along the minus strand of JANGFJ010000089.1, from coordinate 103,843 downwards.
ACCCGTAGACCACACAGATCCATACCCTTGTCCAGCCGATGCGCTCTACGTTTCACCTTTTGCAACACCTTCAGATCCCTCTTGGATAGACCTTCCGGGTCCTTTCTCTGATGTCGCAGCGAAAAGAGGAAATCAACAACTACCCCATACCTCGACCGCTATCTTCAGCTTACTCGGACCCGCTTCGACTTGCCGGAGCTGTCAATCGTCGTTTCATAGAGAGGATCTAGCGGTTCGATTGCGGCGATGTGTTTTGCGAGAACGCTCTACAGGATTGAGGGCGAAAGCAGTGTACGGATCAGTAACACTCCGGCCGGAAACGAGGCGATGACTCTACTCACCTTTGCCGCCTTCTTGCCGAGTACTGCCGCCATGCTTACGCTGTTGTTGAGTGGTGGTTGACTGTACGTTGGGAGACTGTGAGATACACTTGGTATCGATGTTGAAGGAAAGGTGTGTCTAGTCAGCAGAAAGGGATTTAAGATTCAACTTTATCGAGAGCACAGCGGAAGGAATTGCGAATTCGCCCCGGAATGACCATGACATCACTATCCCTTTCCAACTTTCCCTTGTTGACGTTTGGGCGGTGGAGAGCTGATTCGGGCGCACCGTTACTTTACCTTTCGCCTCCTCTTAGGTTCAATCTTTCCAACTTATATCCTTTGCTGCTCCCGACATCTCACCCAGGCTCCATACACCACTGATCTCGCAATGGCTCGGGCGCGACAGGTTGGATGCAGACTGCAGATAACGTTGTCTCATTTATTCACTTTATATGTCATACAGCCAGAGTACGGCGAATCCACGGACGAACAAAGCCCTAACCACTGACAATCGCACCACCATTAACGTGAATAGTCTGGCCAGAGATAAAGCTCCCATCCTGCGACGCCAAGAACACATACGCAGGTCCAAGCTCGGACGGCATACCGATCCGTCCGATTGGTGCCGGGTTCTGGTGCCATTCCTTGAGGGTGTCCTTGTCCATCGCGGCTTCCTGGAGTGGTGTCCTGAGATGCGAAAGGTGGGTCAGTGAGGCAGTGCGTGAGAGTGTGCAGTCCGGTACTTACCAGACGGGACCGGGAGCGACGGCGTTCACGCGTATACCCTTGGACAGGAGTTGGTTGCTCAGGCATCGGACCATGGATACCTGTGCGCCCTTGGTCATGGCGTAATCCAGCAACGAAGCTGAGCGCGACAAAAGGTTCAATTAGTTCCTGACATGACGGCTGATCCACAAGCGACGTACGAGGTCCGGCGTAGGCTACTTGGGAAGCGGTGACGATGATGCTAGATCCCTTGGACATGTGTGGGACGGCTGCTCGGGTGAGGAAGAATGTTCCATAGATGTTCGTCTGTGACAACGCAGATATTTAGCATGACGACTGAGGAACGGTTGGGATGACATACCTTCATCGTTCGGTCGAACTGTTCGGTAGTGATATCTGATTACACGGAAAGATTAGCTCGAGCGGTGTCCGCATGCGACCATCCGACTTACCGGTGATGCTCGGGGTATCGTACATGACAGACGCATTGTTCACAAGGATATCGATTCGTCCCCACTTCTGAACGACGGTTTCGATGACACGGTTGCATCCCTGCTCGTCTCGGATGTCCTGAGGAAGCAAGATACAATCCCGGCCTGCGCGGGGCGATCACGTCAGCCGTGAAGTTGATGACAAACAGTAAGGGGAACTGACCATTCTTCTTGATCAATCGCTTAGTCTCCTTGGCGTCGACCTCTTCCTCTGGAAGATAAACAATCGCGACATCCGCACCCTCCATTGCATACATGACTGCCGCAGCCCGTCCGATCCCACTGTCACCACCGGTAACGATCGCCTTCTTATCCAGGAGCTTTCCCGCAGCCTTGTACATCTCGTACCCGTCCTTTCCTTCTTGCTTCAACGAAATCGGTTCCTTGCCCATTTCAGCTTGGATGCCGACAGCTTTACCTTCGTCTCGTTGCGAGTGGACGGGGTAGGCGTTGGGCTTGGGCATGTCGCCCGCGTTGGAAGGCCCATTCGGGTTGGTCTCGGCCTGATGTTGCGGAGGTGGTCAGGGATGAAAATTGCAAGGGCATGGAAAAGGGGACTTACGCCGATCGAGTCAACGACGGATTGGGCAGTTTGCTTGATGGATTCCATTGTTATGTTGTGGGAAGTTTGTGAGTATGCTTATCCAACATGCGCCAGATTCCGTTACACCTCGTACAATTACTTTATATACTGCCCATCTAGCGTGGCGCTTCTCCCAAAGCACGATCCCCCGATGCGCCATTCCACCACTGCGTCATCCCGTCAAGCGAGCGTCTCTACGCAGGAGAAGGAGGAGAGCTACGTTGGTCCAATTTTATTTCTGAAATGACGCAGATAACGCAGATACCGGGAATCGCATGTGGAGGCACGTGACTTCCGCGGCCGGCCACGTGGCGTAGATCGCCGACGCCGGTGTATGCGGTCATTCGATCAAGTGGTGAAGAGTGATCTGAAGAACTCAACCTTGGTCAACACAGCCGGTCTCCTGCACCTCCCACAACCATGTCCTCCTTTGCCGGTATGCCAAATACAACTGCTTCACCAACCGCCTACGCATTTGAAGGAAGCGTCGAATTATTCCAAGTGTCGGATGATCAGCGTCTCCCTTGTCATTTCTCGGGCGACAGAGATGCTTCTCTAGCCGTGAGTACTTGACTCGAGGGAAATGGTTCTCTCCTGATTGCGGTCTTGTGTCTTACAGGTCGTACTCGTGGGAGGTCTCACGGACGGGATGTGTAGTGTTTCCTATGCACCAAAGTTGTCTGAACTCGCTACACGGCAAGGATTTACCCTGTAAGCAACTTTCGACGTCGAGACATTCCCTTTACACTTCTCATTGCTGTGGAGGATATCCAGAGTTCAACCGCACTCGTCCTCGGCGTATAGCGGATACGGAACGGGAAGCCTGGAACGAGATGTCACAGAGATAGAGGCATGTGTCAAACACCTTCGAGAAAAGGGTACGTCTCGCCAAGCACACGACATATATATATCAAGAGCTGATCCCCCTTTCGTAGGCAAAAGCACTGTTGTACTAATGGGCCACTCCACCGGCTGCCAAGACGTCATGCAATACCTTTTAACCAAACACGCCCAAACACCCATCAACGGCGCAATCCTCCAAGCACCGTGCAGCGACCGCGAGGCATTCGCCGAAGAAGGCCATACCCGGGTCGCCCAGGCTGCGAAAGAGGTGCATGACAGGTGCTTTCCGCAGGGATTGAGTGTGACGGATAGGGCGGAGCGGAAGGGGGAGTTTTGGAATTGTATGCCGAGGGAGATGGCGAAGGAATTTGGGTTGGAATATGCGACCTACTATAGAGCTTGGTCTCTTCTCTGTACGGGGTAGGTGGACGTATCTACAGAGGTGGGCTTCGCTGATCGCTCTGCGCTCAGAGGCGACGACGACTACTTTAGCTCTGATATCCCAATGCACGCCGATACATCCTCCGTGAGTTCCCTGCATCATCCTTTGACAACATGCTCATCACCGACACGCCACGACAGGACCACCGCCCCCTCATCGAAACATTCGGAAAACTGCCGACCGACGTCCCGATGCTATTCGCATTCTCCGGAGCGGACGAATACTTTCCATTCCAGCACGGCATCACCCCGCAGGGCAACTTTGGGAAATGGAAGCAGGCTGCGGAGCAGGGGATGGGCGGTGGTGGTGAAGTGCGGATGGACATGACAGTTGTTCCTGGTGCGAGTCATAGTGTCAAGCAGCCAGAGGCGCAGGTGACGTTGATGAAGGTCGTTGGGGAGTTCCTGGGTCGACTCGTTTGAGGTGGATTGGGAAAGGGCCGGGAGACTAGACACCTGGACTCGGGACTCGGGACTGGAAGATACGATCTTCGTTCCTATCATTCACGCTCCGTCGATGTCGGGGCACGTCCGTGTAGCCTTCGAAGATATTGATAAACCAAAAAGGTACAGGCGAAACCAAGAGGAGAACACTACAGAACCAAGAAATGCCGGCGTGTATAGTTGTAACTACGACGCATTATATATATGTGAAAACTAGCGTATTCCCCGTTATCCACCGCCGAACGACAGTCGCTTATCGAGAGATATCATTCGACTCTGCTCAAGCTCCGCCAAACCAGGATGCAAACCATCCTTGCTTCTTCTTCTCTGGCGGCGGGTTGAAGGCTTTCCGCATCTCCACCATGAGGAGATCAAAGACGTCGGCTGGGGATAGACGCAAATCAGCAAGATCGCTCGTACAGCGTCGATGGAACGGGTTACTGACTGATATTCTTGTTGTCCTTTGCTGATGTTTCGATGAAATTTGCGTGCAGCTTCTTTGCTAGAGCTTGGCCTTCCTCAAACTTGACTTGCCTGGAAGGAAGATGCAAAGGAGTAAGATTCGGTTGAACGATCATGTACAACGTCCCTCCGACTCACCGAACGCCATTCAGATCACACTTTTGCCCGACGACGACACAGCATACTTTATCGACACCCTGAAAGTCGAGAATCTTGTCGTGCAGAGTCTGTATCATCTCAAAGGACTGCCGAGACGCGATCGAGTAGACCAAGATGTAGCCGTGGATCCCAACAGCGTACTTGTGGTTGAACAGCGAATATTCATCCTGGAACACGGAAGTGACGGTGTTAGGTAAGGAAACGAGGAAACCGCCCGACCGTGCGCTCACCTGTCCGGCTGTATCGATGATTTCACATTCGTATGTAATTCCCTCGTGCTTGAGAATCTTTGTGTGTGTCGATTCGATGGTAGGGTAGTATGATTCGTTGAAGGAATTTGGGTCGATGAATTGCGACGTCAAGGACGATTTACCTGCGGTGCGAGGAAAAGGAGATTAGCGTCGTACGTGCAGTGCAGTGACACGCCGCATCGGTTGGCGACAACGGTCAGCCAGTTTTTCGTGTCGTGCCACGCTTTCCATATGAAAAACGCGGACGACGCATCGTGACAGCATAACGTGCAAAGGACACTCACCCACACTCCTGCTACCCATGATCAAGACCTTTCGCTTCATCGTCGTCCCTGCTGCTCCGCCGCCTGAGGTTCCGCTCTGCTGATGCGTATTTGTACTGGGTTTTGCAGCGGCGGAACCCTGGGCGCGAGCTTGATTAGGTCGTGACATGATGGCGAGGGCGGGAAACTACAAGTGGTGAATGCTGGATATCGAGTCGTCTAGATGCAACCTGTTATATGTCGGTATAAACTTGCGTCCGTGGCGAGATATGTGCGCCTATCTGCCGATCCACCGGTTTCATGGCGATCAGAAATCAGAAAGATAACAGATTTCACGAGCGAGGGCCATCAAAGGGATTCGTCCGGAACCCGGTACGGACCGGACATGCGGAGAGATGGGGACAGGAGGAAAAGGATGCGTTCCAGGGTGGCACATTAGAGGGTTGCGTGTGGTTATACGAGAGAGGACCAACCAGCTTACGGGTTCGTCGGTTGCCAGTGTCAGAGACGCCGTTGGTGGTGTCGCGGATCAGACGATGTCGTTGTGGCTTAATCGTCGTATTAGCTTATCGGAAATGGCAGGATCATGTAACCCGTCACTCTTAGGTTGATGCAGGGCAGCAATGCAGCTCAAAGACGCTATCAGGACTCGATTCACTCATCGACCTCACACGACCACAAGTAGCCAGACTGCTGATGTCTAGCACACGGCGGGCAGGGGCAGCGACAGCGGACACAGCGCAACTGTAAGCAGGAGCTGGGATCGGGTGAGCGAGCGAGCGAGCGGGTCTTTATTATCGTACCCGCGAGAAAGCTACCGTGAGCTTATATCCGCGCGCGCGCATTAGGTAACGTCGTCGGGTAATCTTGCGAACTCGCTTGTCTGCAGCGTCCAGATCACCCTCAACAGGTCAGACCTGGTTCTCTCTTCCCTCCATCGATAGCATCAAACGACCCCTGCGGAACTTTCCCTCGACGGAAGCCAGTATCTCACCAGGATGAGATTCGGAGTCGCCCAAGCGGCCGAAGACGATGATGATCTGGCTTTCGAGGTGCAGGATTCCCCAAGGTGAGTTCATCTTCGTCGACACTGCTTGTTCCGCCTACTTTCAAGCTTATAATACATGCCTTCCAGTGATGATAAACGCAGCTTGCACTTGAAAAAGCGGAATAGAAAGCGTAACAACAGTAGATACGGCGTGGATCTCGAATATGCCTCGTCCTCGTCTGGCTCTCCGTCGTCAGCCTCGGAATCGGATTCGAGCACGGATTACGGTTCAGTTTCCGAATCGGACGCTGCAGATGGTAGTCTTTCTCACCGGAAAACGCCCAACTGGAACCAGTCCTCGAGTAAAGAGCGTAAACGACGGCGTCAACGAAAGCTATCCTCGAGGCTTTCGACGCTTCTTGCAAACGCGACATCTGCCGGAGGATCTCCTGCTCGACCTTTGTTGGAATCCAATGGGAAGAAGAGCTCCAAACGTAGGAGCGATGGAAAGAGGAAAGACTCTGGTCAACCGGGAAGAGGGATTGAAGCTTCTCTGGACGAATGGGATCGGTGGGAGATGATGTCTCAGCAGCAAGCTCTGGTGAGATCCCTTTCATAGCCGCGATCAGATCACTGTGCTTATAACATGTCTGTCTCGTTGCAAGCTCGCCGCACAGAAACGCGCAGCAACGTTCAATCTCTCGTTGCAAGATATCGCAGAGGACAATTACAGACGGACCATGCGGCAGCAAGATACTTCCGTTGAGCGGGAGATGGACCAGGTGATGGGCTTGTTAAAGGGTCTAGAAATCAAGAGGATGGAGGAGGAGAAGCAACAGCTTGACGATTTCGACAAGAGGAACAAGGCATTGTGGGATGTGAGTGTCTTGGTTTCCCGCTTGCTCTCTGCGTCGCCTACATGTCTTCCCCCTCGCAGACTATAGAACAGACCATCAAGTCCGCAGAAGCGGCCGAAGCCAAACTGCAAGCGGAAAAACAGGAAGCCGCGCGCAAAGAGCGAGAGATCCAGGAAGAGAAACAGCGGAAACAAAGGCAGGCCCAGGAAGAGGCTGACAGGAAACGTCGAGAGGCCGAGGCGGCGGTGGCAGCAGCCGAAAAAGAAAAACAGAAGGAACGTGAAAAGTCGACGGCGGAGGCTGCAGCTCGTGAGGAGGAGAAACGACAGGCCGTTCTCAAGGCTGCAGAGGAACGAAAACGAAAGCAAGCAGAAGCGGAAGAGACGGCGGCAGAAGCGGCAAAGATCAAGGCAAAGGAGGAGGCAGACGCACAGTCTCTCACAAAGGCTGGTACGGAAGCCGGGTCGTCGCTGAGCGGCGAACTCGCGCTCAAGCGCAACGAATGGAGAAAATGGCGGGAAGTCATGGCTACCGTCAAGAGCGAAGTTATCGAACGGGTCAAACAGGATGACGCGATGCGAAGGGCACTGCGGAGAACAAAGAACACCATCACGATGCGAGTCGGGCAGGTCGTTAATACCAAGGAATCAATCTTGAAAATTGTGAGCGAGACTGAGGGTCGTTTTCGAGATACTGTGCTGAAGCGTTGGCGATTGACAGACAGAGGATCTTCATCAACATCTCTGCAGTCAACTTCCCGCTAGACCAACACCGGCAGCGCTCTTTGCTCTCTCACCGGAACTACCCATTCCATATCTCTACCTCCTTTCCCACATCTCGAAATCCATGATCAAGCAAGCCGAGTCGGAGATCAGTGCCAAACCGGAAGCCGCTTACCCGTTAGCCAAGATAACGATTGGGCTGTTCCTGCGGGGACATCAGGCGTTGAACGATATATTGTTTTCGCGACTGGTGAAAAAGTGTTGTTGGGTGGTACCCTACTTTCCTCCGAAACAACCGGTAAGGGCGCAAACTCGAGGTCTGCGCGGTAATCGTAGATGCTGATTTGCTGTTTTTAGGAGCAATCCGACGCCGAATATCGGAAATCCATCGGCCAGAAAGAAGTCGCGGGATCCGAGGATAGCGTGCAGTATAATCAGCGTATGGCCGCCATCGTCACGCTCTATCTCGCCATCTGCAGCACAGACATCCCCACCATCGTGGACGTCTTGAACGAAAAGCCATCGTCGAACGCGCAACTCGAGGCGCTCATCGCACCACAGTTCCGGATTAGCGCCTGCTGGACGTGGTTGGCCATGATGGGCAAAGCACCATTGCCCGACTTGGATCCTGCGCCGAAACTCGTCGCGATGGCGTTTGAGATGGTGGGCCAGGACATGATCCGGGCTTTCGGTCTTCGGCAGATGAGGAAGATGGCTCAGGCATACTTGGATGATGGTTTGGGCGGACGAGAACAGGCGGGCGGGCCTTTGGGAATCCTGGCGAATCGCAATGTTGCAGCTCGGGCACAACTGAGGCTCTTGTTGGAGCCGTTCTTGTTGGAGGGTGCAGGGGGATTCGAGGAGAAGCCGGCGAAACACTGGGATGCTTAGATAGCGATTGTAACGCTGTGACTGCCATCCGGGTCACGCGTATACATCGCGATATCAAAGAGCGTGTCCTCGCTGTGGTCAGCCTCTCGCGAAATATCAGCTTGGCCATAGCTCGAGGTAGGGGTGAGAGCGTGGTGAGGCACCCCATTGACCCATTGGGGAAACGGCGTTTATCAGCTTCAAGTTCAACGGATGACGGGTGCCTCCAAATCTCATAATTTTGAAAGACGGTCACGTGGACGCTTCATCTTCAGCATACATTTGGTCTCTGTGTCCTGCTTGAAGATCATGATTCGGATCCCGTCTCCTTCCCGGCTTCATAACCAGGAATCACTCCCTTGCAAACCCTCGACGCCATGTCGAACACGCTCATCTCCTCCTTGACCTGGATCCCCCGGGGCAAGGCCGCGAGTCACCCTCAGAAGTATGTGTTGGACGAATCCGAGTTGGAACGGGTCGGAAAGATGGGCGGTGAAGGAGTATTGGAAAAGCTGAGGTTGGAAATGGAGGCTATGGAAATGAAGGATGCCAACGCAATGACAACCGAGGGGGGCGACGAGGATTGGGAAGAGTGAGTTTCCCGGACGCTGTATTGCTGAAATGCGTTGCTGAAGAGGTTCCTCGTCTTCCCTGTAGTGAATCAGAATCGGGAGCTTCTTCCGATGCGGCCGATGGCGAAGCTGACAGCGGAGACGTGGATATGAAGCCTTCAGATCCCACTGATCTTTCGGCGTACAATTTGGATACATATGACGAAGAAGAGTCTCGAGGCGCTGGTGAGCTATGGACGTCTTCAATTGACGGAAATGTCTAGCTTACAGTTTCTGGTCTGCCTTTGAAGCCATGGGTGCTTTCTCCAACATCAAGGGACTCAGTGTTTATCAGGACAACAATGAAGACCCCTACATCACGCTGAAAGACGTGAGTGTTGTCAAGCGTGGACGCATGGCGCTGTGTTGACTCACGGTTTCTGAATATAGGACATCGATGAAGATGAGGAACGGGCGAATCTCGAGATCCTGCCAACGGACTCCATTATTCTTACCGCTCAGACATCGGACGATCTATCATCCCTCAACTACCACATTTACGACGAGGATAACGAAAACTTGTTCGTCCACCACGATCATCTCCTTCCAGCATTCCCGCTTTGTGTGGAATGGCTCGACTTCCCTTCCGGTGGACCCTCCCGATCCGACGGCAAGACCCACGGCAACTACATCGCTGTCGGTACCATGGACCCGTCTATCGAAATTTTCGACATGGACGTTCTCGAAGGAGTTTACCCAGAAGCCATCTTGGGACCGGCCGCTGGTTCTGAGAGCGCTGTGCCGAAAGCCAAGGGAACCGGAAAGAAGAAGAAGCGAGTGTTACAGACCAATCCGGATCACCACGTCGCCAGTGTAACATCACTTTCTTGGACTCACTATCACCGCAACCTCCTACTCTCGTCGTCGGCAGATATGACCATCAAGCTATGGGATCTGGCGCAGGAAGGACAACAGAAGGCTCTCAGGTCTTGGGATAACATCCACCCGAACGAGAAAGTTCTCGCCGTCGAGTGGAACAAGTCTGCCAACGGAGAACACTCGAAGGTAGTTCTCAGTGCGGGTGAACGAACGGTCAAGGTGTGGGACACGAGAGCTGCTCAGGATGGATTGAGTAGCGGCGGTCTGGGAAGTGATGTTGAAGCGATCTGCTGGGATCCTTGGGCGGCCATGGACTTCTTTGTACGTATTTTCGGTATCTACGGAGCGAATATTACAGTTAACGATCTTGCCCACAGGTCTCGCTTGAGAATGGGTTGATCTTGTGCTATGATGCTCGAACCCTAGGCCAGGAATCTTCCAAGCCAAAATACACAATATCGGCTCACGACGGGCCCGTATCGGCCCTCCACGTGAACCCTCACGTCCGTGGCTGTATCGCTACGGGCGGCATGGACAAGACCGTGAAGATCTGGAACGTTCAGGAAGAGGAAGATACGCGCAGAGAGATCTCAATGGTCACCAGCCAAGATCTGGGTGTCGTAAGTTGCGCGTTTCTCTGCATGGTTAGTGCGCAAGCTGAAGATTTACTGCATCACAGGGCAAAGTATTCACCATTCGTTGGTCTCCGGATTCGCCCCTCACTTTGGCAGCAGCGGGCTCGTATGCTAGGTTACAGATATGGGACACGGCTTCCAATGCCGGTATTCGACAGGCCTTTGGTCAACGGTTGCGTCAAACAGGCAAGGAGTTGCGAGAAGCCAAGAAGAATGCCGGTATCATTGGTATTGTGGATGAAGAAGAGCAAAGTGATGAGGAGTAGTTGTACAGGATTGTCTTATGTACCATGCAATGCATTGTCATTTTTCATTCGGGAATTGCTGCGACTGTTGAGGCAACACCATCTGGGTCGACTTCACTAAACATGTCGCAGTCGACCCGGTTGTCTTTGAGAGCATCAATCATTCCTGCCAACGCTTTAAAGTGTTCGATCTGCTCAGGTAGCTGGGATCGCCGTTAGCGGATTGTGTTCCCAAAGATTTCGCCTCATTGGTCCCTTCTTACCTGCACACGAACGAGGCCAGAAGTCGAAGGCACCACCCAGAAAAGCGTGTTCTTGGTACCTTCAGCGGGCGAGTCATGAGCGACTCGATATGGACGAGGTTGATCCCACTGGAATGCGGGTCGGCCAGAGACAGACTGTTTCGTTGGGATTTTGATCGGCTTCTCCTCTACAGAAGAGCGCGCAGTGTCCGCGTTGACCAGAGACAAATCAGGTGAGCAGACTTAAGGAGCAAGGCAAGGCACGTTGCCGTCGGCAAACTGACCTCGGCCAGGAAGACCGCTGTTATAGACCCGTGGTGTCCTCGCTGGTTTTGCCGACTTCTTTATCACAAACTCGAATTCGTCCCATATCCTCTTCCCCACAAAACATACGATCCCCGGTCGATGTTCCATGATTTTGTGAAGCAATTCTAGAGATCCTCGCCTCATCTCCTTTGATGATAACTCGGCTTGCTAGAAGGAGGGCATGTCAGTCGTCTGGAGATAGCCTTTGCTTGTTGTCTCCCCACCTCTGCCGTTGGTCGGGAGACAAGATTTGTCTGACGCCAGAGTGTCAGTATTCTGCCTTTCGGACCACGAGCCAGGTACATACCATCCCTATGTTGAAACGTTCCGGTAGCCAGATACATTCCTGCGGATCATACAGGCGGTCCGTGAATCCTAAGAGAGAAATCGGACAATCAGCCAAGATCGCAACGAAAGAGATTGATGACATCGAGCCAAGGAAGCTTACCTCCCCCATGCAGGGCTCTGGTCAAAAGGTATTAGCATGTGTTCAGGTTTTGTGGCGGAGGCATACTCACTTCCAAAAACGATTCGAGGGATGACTGTAGGGCGCTTGCTTTGTACTGCTCGTTATGCTGGGACTACGTCCTGCCACAATCAGCGTCAACCTCAATTTGGCCTCGAGAAGGATCTACTACGCACTTTATTCCGCAAAAGACTACTGTCAAACCAGGCCTGAGGAGATCTGGGACCGCCTTCAGATGCGCATACGTTTCTGGTGTTGCGTAGCTTCGATTGACCTTTCGATTCCTGGGCGGCGTGCCCTGAGTAAGGCGTTTCGGCGAGCTCGAGCTTTCTTTGGTGTTATCTGATTCCCTGTTCCGCTTACCTAACGGGCTGATGGGTATTTGATTCAGAGAGTGTTTGAAGTCGAGATCATCGGCGGTTTCCCGTTTGAGACTGATGGGTAGTGAATCTCTGGGATTCGAGTAGCGGAATTTGGCCAGATGAGCAGCGAGCTTGGTGCTGCTCGGTTCCCCCATCCTACTGGTCTTGCTGTTACTGTTGGCTCACTGGCTGCGAACGTGTCCGTCTATAGGTAGTCGTGGATACCGAGCTCACAAAGTCATGAAGCGTCGAAATTCGCAAATGATGATCCATCCAAACTGTATGACGTCAGCAGTCGCCGCCGTTCCGTCGTCCTCTTCGTCGCCATATCTGCAAGAGCCGATCAAGATCTAGAGTTTGGTCCTGACTCAAGTCCTGATAAAACAATTTCCGTTTGATTCTGTAGAAATTCCCTTCCCCTGGTTCCACACAGCAGACCCCTGGCAGGTCGCCCGTATGTGAAGCAACATGTCTGATCACTCTGATGAGATACTCCTGAATGCGACCAACTTTTTCTTTGCCTCTGTCTGAAATCACAGGGATTCGGCGAAGCATCTCGTTGAACATCAAATGTCGGGCAGGAACTAGGTCAATGATAGTACCAGCCAGAGGCGAAAATGAGAGTAAAACTAACCTCTAACGAAGCCAACGGTCGGGTAATGTTGATCGTCGCCCTAGGTATCAGTACTGTCGCGGACTCGATCATGCCTCTCCATGACACCTAACTAACAAGGGCCATGCTCAGAGTAACACCGCAGGAATCCCCAACACGACTGGAAGCCCAAGTCGTTGCTGACATCGGTACTTTAGCAAGTACTGGTGAGAGGAACTGAGGGCATTGTATGGGGAGAACGAGCAGAGTAGTTTATAAGATTCCTGTCATCTTGTAGCCCTAGAGCGGTTACTGCTAGTCATGCAATTGTCATACGAGCAACCACCTTGCCATCGAGATTTCAAATCTCACATCTGGTCTGTCTCGACTCCATGGTATCACCCTGACGACGATTCACTCATCACTGCGCCCGTACCCGTCGAAGCGGCAAGTGTGACAAGCACGGTCAACTTGGAGGAGTGTGGGACAACGACGTTGTATACAAGGGATGAAGTTACAGAGTAGCGAAAGGAATGTCTATATGCGGAATAAGTCTCCCCTTGCTGGTCTATACGATCGAGTTGGAAAGGGGATTGGCAAGGATTACAAAGTACAAGTATATCGGCTGAGGCGGTAAGCAGATTTTGCCGCTCCTCCCTGTGCCCGGGAGGAGTGGTATCTTCGAAACTCGACGGACTTCTGTTTCTCTGCTGGCTGAGCCGAGATCCGAGTCGTTTGATCAGGCTCTTTAGGTCGATCGACCAGTGTGTGTGGCCAAATTCTGATAACATATTCGAGATGAACCATTCGCCGCGACTGTCATTCTACCGACGATATCCTCCCGCTTCGGAGGCGTCTGTAAAGTATTGATCTTCCTGTCTCTTCTGGTCCATGTTCTCAGTGATCAGAGTGTGCATATGAGAACCCCATCGTACCTGCATGGAGTGAAAACCGCCGCACGAGCAAAGTGGCGTGGGCGACGCCTGTGCAGTTTGCACTCTGGCGTGAGTTTGCCGCAATCGCAGACTTGCTGAGTTGCCCTTCTGATCCTGCGACTCCGCGTGGAGTAAAACCGTGAGGAGGATAAAATGTGGTTGGTCTTCTCGGTGCGATAGTCCGAGCCTTTGACACTGGACTGCGTCAGGCCAATACTCGACTCAATCCCAGGGTGTTGAAGGAGAATCTACTGATGGAGCACCACCCGGGCGCCGGGCATTCGGGTCGGACAAGCGTCGGCATGGGCGGGAAGGGTCCGCATTCGTATCCGCATGGCCTGTTGCTGTTCCCCAAAATCCCAAAATCTCGCTTCGGGAGTCGTGCGATGCGCGCCTGGGGTTGGTTCCCTGTTCACTTTGGCTGGCTATTGTAGACCCAGACGGTGCGTGCACACGGCCAGGTCCCTTCCTCCTATCGCTCACGTCTCTCTCCTCCCCCTTGTATCAAAACCCACAGTCCAGTCCACTTCAATCCCCGTTGCATTCCCTTTCCTGCTGCCTTGTCCCGTTCACATTTCTATAAACCACAATGTCCGCTAAGCGTGAGTCCTCTCGGCCGTCGTGACCTTGTGTTCGCGCGTTTCCTCCGTTTACTTACTCCGTCCTCCCTCTTCGACGACTCCAGCAATCCGAGAATACGATGCCAAGCAGCTGCTTTCATACTGGTTGCCCCGCTCTCCCGTTCCCATCCCTTGCAAGGCCGACTCGAGTGTCGCTCCTGTAAAGGTTGCACAGGTGCAATGGTATGTTCGATGTCGCGAAGCACTTCCCCGCTTGACATCTCACCACGTACTCTTAACTCTCCAGGGATGCCGCAACCAACTCTCTGACCCCTCCCGTCCAACCCGGACAAGGTCTCCCCGAATGGGTCTTCACTGGTATGTGCCTGATCTCGCGACATTCTCCTCTCGAAGCACGCTCATCCCCATTTCCGCAACAGACAAGCTCGTCGCAAAGCCCGATCAGCTCATCAAGCGTCGAGGAAAGGCCGGTCTCCTCTGCCTCAACAAGGACTACCAAGTCTCTGGCGAATGGATCAAGGAACGAGCCGGCAAGCCCGTTCAGGTCGAAAAGGTTACCGGTACCTTGAACACCTTCATTCTCGAGCCATTCTTGCCTCATCCTCAAGAATCGGAATACTATGTCTGCATCAACTCGGCGCGTGAAGGTGATTGGATTCTCTTTACCCATGAAGGTGGTGTTGAGGTTGGAGATGTCGACGCCAAGGCGATGAAGCTGTTGATCGCTGTTGATGAGGAGGTATGTCGAGATTCACGACGTGTTCCATCCAGATTCTGACCTCGTTTTGTCCGTCTTGCAGTTCCCATCGAGAGAAACCATCGTTTCTACCTTGCTCAAGGACGTCCCGGAATCCAAGAAGGAAACCCTCTGTGACTTTTTGATCAGGCTTTACGCTGTCTACGTCGACCTCCACTGTGAGTTTGGCGTTTACTCTATCTACCCCTCGCACTAATACCGTCTCATCCGCAGTCGCCTACCTCGAGATCAACCCCTTGATTTGCATGGACGGCGTCAACGGTCAACCCCCCGCAATCTACTACCTCGACATGGCCGCCAAGTTGGACCAGACCGCCGATTTCTTGTGTGGTCCAAAGTGGGCCATCGCACGAGACATCTCGGTCGGCCACGGCGCTACCAACGGTACCGTCAAGGCTGATCGAGGACCCCCGATGGTTTGGCCCGCTCCTTTCGGTCGAGACTTGACCAAGGAGGAAGCCTACATCCAAAAGCTCGATGCCTCGACGGGTGCTTCGTTGAAGTTGACCGTCTTGAACCAGGAAGGTCGAGTTTGGACCATGGTCGCCGGTGGTGGTGCATCCGTCGTTTACTCGGATGCCATCGCCGCCGCTGGATTCGCTCACGAACTCGCAAACTACGGTGAATACTCGGGTGCCCCTACCGAGGGTCAGACTTACGAGTACGCCAAGACCATCATTGACCTCATTACCCGAGGTACTCCTCACCCCGAGGGCAAGGTCTTGATCATTGGTGGTGGTATTGCCAACTTTACCAACGTCGCCGCCACTTTCAAGGGTATCATTCGAGCTTTGAAGCAGTACCGAGAAGCCTTGATCCGACACAATGTCAAGATTTTCGTTCGACGAGGTGGTCCCAACTACCAAGAAGGTTTGAAGGCTATGCGATTGTTGGGTGAATCCCTCGGCGTAGAGATTCAGGTTTTCGGTCCCGAAACCCACATTACCGATATCGTTCCTATGGCTCTCGGTGTCCAGAAGAAGCTTCACGCTCCTCAACCTACCATCGAATCCGTTGCCGCTGCTGCTGCCGCTGCGCAGGCCGACTCCGCTTCTTCCAGCTCAAAGACGGCCGAACCTGCTCTTGGATCCGTCAAGCCGGACGGTACCCGAGCTCAGCCCGGTGACCAGATTGTTCGATTCCCCGAAGGATCTTCAGTCCACACCCGACCCGCCTACAGGCCCTTTGACGAGACCACTCGATCCTTGGTCTTTGGTTTGCAGCCCCGAGCCATTCAGGGTATGCTCGACTTTGACTACTCGTGTGGCCGAAAGACTCCCTCTGTCGCCGCCATGATCTACCCCTTTGGTGGTCACCACATCCAAAAGTTCTACTGGGGTACCAAGGAAACCCTCTTGCCCGTCTACACCTCGGTTGAAGAGGCCATTGCCAAGCACCCAGATGCCGATATCGTCGTCAACTTTTCTTCTTCGCGATCCGTCTACTCTTCCACCTTGGACATTTTGCGATTCCCCCAGATCAAGGCTATCGCTTTGATCGCCGAGGGTGTCCCCGAGAGGCACGCCCGAGAGTTGTTGCACCTCGCGCAGAAGAAGAACGTCATGATCATCGGTCCCGCTACTGTCGGTGGTATCAAGCCCGGATGTTTCCGAATCGGTAACTCTGGTGGTATGATGGACAACATCATCGCATCCAAGCTCTACCGAGCTGGTTCCGTTGGTTACGTCTCCAAGTCTGGTGGTATGTCCAACGAGTTGAACAACATCTTGTCCTTTACCACCGACGGTACCTACGAAGGTATCGCCATCGGTGGTGATCGATACCCCGGTACCACCTTTATCGACCATCTTCTCCGATACGAAGCCGACCCTGACTGCAAGATGCTCGTCCTCTTGGGTGAAGTCGGTGGTATTGAGGAATACCGAGTCATTGAAGCCGTTAGGAATGGAACGATCAAGAAGCCCGTCGTCGCCTGGGCCATCGGTACTTGTGCCAAGATGTTCACTACCGACGTTCAATTCGGTCACGCCGGTTCCATGGCCAACTCGGACCTTGAAACCGCAGATGCCAAGAACTCTGCTATGCGAGCCGCTGGATTTATCGTCCCGGATACGTTCGAAGACTTGCCTACCGTCTTGCAGCAGACCTACCAGAAGCTTGTCGCTTCCGGTCAGGTTGTCCCCAAGCCTGATGTCGAACCCCCTACGATCCCTATGGACTACAAGTGGGCCCAGGAACTCGGCATGATCCGAAAGCCAGCCGCCTTCATTTCCACCATCTCCGACGAGCGAGGTCAAGAATTGCTCTATGCTGGTATGCGAATCTCCGACGTCTTCAAGGAGGAAATCGGTATCGGAGGTGTCATCTCCTTGCTCTGGTTCAAGCGACGTCTCCCTCCTTATGCCTGCAAGTTCATCGAAATGGTCCTCCAGCTAACGGCAGATCACGGACCTGCCGTTTCCGGTGCCATGAACACCATCATCACCGCTCGAGCTGGCAAGGACCTTATCTCGTCCCTCGTTGCCGGTTTGCTTACGATCGGTGATCGATTCGGTGGTGCCTTGGACGGTGCCGCACAGGAGTTCTCTCGAGGTTTGACCTCGGGCATGACTCCTCGTGAATTCGTCGACTCGATGCGAAAGGCCAACAAGCTGATCCCCGGTATCGGACACAAGATCAAGTCCAAGACCAACCCCGACTTGCGAGTCGTTTTGGTTGTCGACTACGTCAAGAAGCATTTCCCTGCCACGCACACTCTCGACTATGCCCTCGGCGTCGAATCGGTCACGAGCGCAAAGAAGGATTCCTTGATCTTGAACGTTGACGGTGCCATCGCTGCGTCCTTCTGCGATCTTTTGCGATGCACTGGTGCATTCACTGATGAAGAAGCTGCCGACTACATGAAGATTGGAGCGTGAGTAGCACTTTGTCTGATCTCAAATGAGCTTTCTGCTAATTTCTTTCTTCGTGCTCAGCTTGAACGGTCTGTTCGTGTTGGGTCGATCTATCGGTTTCATCGGTCACTACCTCGACCAGAAACTTCTCAAGCAGCCCCTCTACCGACACCCTGCCGATGATATCTTCATCTCGCTCGCCGGAGTCAACTCTGCTGACCGGGTCCTTGTCTAAGTCAATGAAAACTGAGAGGAAATGGCATGGTTCCTGGGTTAGCTTCATCTATAGAGGGACACGAGATCATCCAAGATCCGGAAATATGTTTGGGATTTGTACCATAGGTTGTGAACTTTTTAGAGTTCCATGAGCGACATTCATGGACAGTTTGGGTTATCTGATTCATATACACTCTCTGGCCGGTCCACCACTGGTCCGCCTGTGCGACTGCTTTGCGTCGTCTCTGTCGCATTCTTATTACAGCTCCGGTCGCATACCTGCGGAGGCCTTGTTGGGAAGGAACTCCGGCGGGCAAGCTTTAATATATTGTCCACAACCTTCCACAACTATCGAGTTCATCTGGGCTACTTCTGGGCTTGTGGAGGCCTTCGCAAAGCCTCACCCCCGATCCAGGGATGTTTCAATACGTTAAGCAACGCCTCTTACCGTTTTTATTACTTTGCGCCGTAGTACGCTTCAAATATCTATAATAGATGACTGATAGATCATAAAGCTAGATAAGCTCCCGATTTAGCGCAGCTCAGAGATCTCAGAGAGGGATCAAAACGGTATTAGAGGCCGCTGCAGACCGCTGTGCTGTCGGCCTGCCGGGTTTCTGGCCGAACATACCCCTGTACTTCTGTGACTCCTGAGTGCCGTAGGTTCTGGCAGCTGTTCTGGCCACAGGCGCAACACCGGCTTTTCTTCGCATTTTCTCGCACGTCAGGCACGGGGTCGGCCTCAACAGAACTTCGGATCGACCGAGAGCCGGCCTGAAAATGTAATCGCAGAACACAGTGAAAGCTCCAGGGTCGGCTGCAAGCTTGGGCTGCCTGACAGCTACTGCGATAGACAACTGAACAAATTGGTGGACAAGTATGCCTAGGGGCCGGGCAAGAAGAGGCAGCTCTCGTTAGTCAGGACGTTCTGTAGTGTTCTCGCAACCTGCTGTAATGAGCCGGGAGTTGGCGAGCTGAACACGAGGCCTAACCAAGCTGATAATTTCAGTGGGAGTAGGCCCTGAAAAGCTGACAGTTGAACAGGGGCGGCGCAGCTGGATCCTTGAACCGTCTCGTAAGCATTCCAGGAGATCTCAGGCGATCCACATCGGGGTAGTTAGCGGAGTGGTAACAAAAGCTATCATGTCTGCATGTGTGGCATCACTATCCGGTGACACCCTGCGGATCCAGACCATCGGTCCGTATCCAATTTTACAGGGCCCATCAATTTTACTCTTCAGTTTCGCCCCTCTTCCTCCGAGCGTTATCATTGCGACGCGAGATGAAGCAGCTGAAGAAGAGATCAGCAACATTTGTGAAGTCGGTGAGGTCATGAGGGGGCAGGTCGCAGCAGGGAGTAGGAGAGATCAGAGAAGAATCAGTCGGATGAGTCGATCGGGTCAGTATCCGGTCGTCCTTTGAGGAGCCATGAACCTTGAAAGGCCTTGAAACAAGCCAAGGTTACAACGCTGTACGTAACGCATACTGCTTTGCGAGTCGACCCACTTGGGGGTACAGCTGCTACCGATTCCTTCTTGAATCACCATGAAGTACCATTATCAAATATCCAAATACTGTAGCTATCTAAATCAGCCAACGGGAAGTTTCACCTGGCCCAGCACACATTCGGCTTTCATTGCGCTCGCCGGTTCGCTGGTGCTACATGAGCTCCTTGCATCATTGGGCTGGCGAGTGGCTGGGGACTGGCTAGCTGACTGACTGGGGTTGCTTGGCGAGTCTGTTTGGTGGCCTGGAATTGGCAGCTAGGTAGCTCCAGTGATTACCGCAGCTATGAAGTGGGTACAGTAGGGTCGATACTCCAAGGTAGCTGGTTTTGGCGGCGTCTGTAATCCGAAGAGAGCAGAATTGCTGTACAACCAGGCTCAGAGATCTATCACTGATCTGTGGCTCCATCGCTTCCATAGTCCACCCGATCCTGTCGCGACACACAATGGGGCTGAATGGATCTTCCTATCCTAGATATCTGCATAGTTGTCTGATCTCGACGCAGGGCGCGAATACGACCCGACAGCCCGCGACTCTGGGGTCCTCAAAACCCCAAACCACTTGCAACTCGACCAGCTCGACACTGTCTTCCGTGAACGGTGAGGTGAACGCGTCAAAATGGAGTCGATTCCCCAACACTCGAGATTTCCGAGAGCGGATTACGATCCCTGGTTCAAACATGTCAAACCACCAGACAGGTATTCGAAACCGTCTGTGACGGCTTTTCATGTGTTTTCACTCTTCGGCTTCGTGACATGCCTCGGGCTGACTGCGACAATACTCCTGTCGAAACGAATCGTGCGTCACAAGTCGGTCCCCAACTTCTTTGGGTTTCTGGCATTTTCATCTCTCGTGGTCCTCATCACATGGTTTACCGGCAACG
Organism: Naganishia antarctica; assembly: GCA_025758675.1. Lineage (NCBI taxonomy): Eukaryota > Fungi > Basidiomycota > Tremellomycetes > Filobasidiales > Filobasidiaceae > Naganishia > Naganishia antarctica. The sequence continues at coordinate 83,409 of JANGFJ010000089.1, read as the reverse complement.
TCAACATATGGGAGACACAAAATCCGCCGTCGTTCGCCTTATGTTTGGGGCAAGCAAGCGGAATCTCCGGCATCAGTACAGCTCAAGGGATTACAGCTTGTTGTCTCGTATTCCAGGTGAGTTCGCTTTCGAGTGGCAGTCGTGGACTCGTGGGAGCGCACCGAGCCTGCCGACTGACGACTTTCTGCGATCAACTTGGTACGGCAGGTTTGGTTGGCGATCTCTCGCACATTTTTCTCCAGCAGATCGGCATCCTATCTTGACTTTATGGAAGGCGATTTGGGTCAATGGATAGTGCGTATCTTGTAAAACATACAAATCCATCAAGCGAGTTAAGTCTTTGATGTGCCCTGCAGCTCTTCGCTGCTCCTTGGGCTGCTTGGCTGTCATATGCTGTGGCGACGCTCATCGTGAGTCGTTGTGAATACCTCACATCCGATTCTCGCATAACACGTCTCTTGCGTTCGACAGATCGGGGCTCTAGATCCTAGTACTATACGGCCAAATTCCCTCTACTGCGCGATCACAAAGAAACAAGTGTAAGTGTACGCGAAAGTTGGGGTTTTGACAGCGCGACTCATTCAGGTCGACCTATGACTTTTCGGATGACAGAATCGATGCTCGCCACTACAGCTCTGCATTTTTTGCTGTACTCGTGGTCATACTTCAGCTTCATCTTGGTTACATGTCTGGATGCCAGTATATCCTTTCCAAGCGCAGGCGACGCGCTGCGGCGGTCAATATAGTTGCCAACAATGAACATGGAATCTCTATCGACCTCGAAGGATTGGAAGAGCTGTTGCAACCCACACGCCGTGATATAGGCCCTTTCGTTGTTCGGGTACTGGCCTTTGGCTTATACACATGGTAAGTCAAATCGTTTCCAGCTTGTGGAGCGCCTGTCTGTTAAGGACAAGTTGGTTTCTTCAACAGCTTCTTGCTTATGTGAGTTATCTGAGGCGGGACTCATTCTCAACCCTGACTGACAGCGACTCGGTTTGACCGCAGCACGACCTTATACATCGCGATGGTGAGCACGAACCAGGCAGAGAATACGGAACGCCACTTGAACCATTTTATTTGTTTTGTAGCGCTCAAATGCTGGAAAGACGGCGTTCGCAGACGTTGCAAACGCCTCGATTGCACCCCTGGCTTTCATAACGTTTGGGAGTCAGGTATGAGAAAGGGGCGAGGGCAGACACGAATCGTTGCTGAGCTGACTGCACACGTCTACAGGCCGATGTCCTCCAGGTCTGGAAAACTATAGTTCAATCTACCTTTACAGACGTAAAGGCCCTCACGCAGCGCACGCTCCATCGTTGTCGGCGGGCTCAGAAAGACGCGTCGTCTCCGGTGATCCAGGTTGACGGCATCATCTACGCAGAATCAGAGGAAACCAAACATGCTGCTTTGAGCGCTTCGAGTGATTCCACCACGACCACAAAATCGGCAGACTCACTCAAGCCGCAGATACCGGTGCTTTTGAACGATCAACACCGGACCACGAACATCGCTTCGCAGCAGCGTAACAATCTTGACGAGGAAAGTGAAGATTTTGACTTTTTTGCCGCCTTGAAATTGCCGCCTTGAAGACCAAAGGGCAAGGATCCAGACCAAATCGATGTATCCATAGAAGTATGCACGTTGTATTAGGGTTATCATTCACAAGGACAAGTTTTGTTCATTTTGACGCGACTACATTTGATAAGATTATGAGCTGTTCGACATCTTACTTTCAGCGACTTCCGTTGACATGGGAGCTGCTCGCCAAAGCCTCGTCCGCCGCCATGAGATCGTTCTCCGTGAGCCTTCTGCCGCCAGAGGGAGTCATGGTTCCTGAAATAGCGGAAGCCAAAGAATCGGATCGCTGCCTAGTCTTCATGACCAGAGGGAAGGGGTAGCTATGTTCCTCATCCTCTTCTTCATCGTTGGTTCCGTGCCACTCTGCAAGAATGGGCGAGGTTAGCTGTATTGTGATGTCGACTTACAGCACGAAAACTTACTTCGCGCTCCCATGTAATCTTGCGTTCCGAGGTGCTCCATCTCTTCGGTCAATGTGCCTGTAGATGCAACGCAAAGCGCAGCTTCATCAGGCTATGCCCCGACGAGGCTTCCGGCAATGCGACTCACCGAGATCTCCTGGGGTCATCATCCCAGACTTGAATCGAGGGCTACCTGGCGCGGAAAGAGGTGCGCCGATTCGAGGCATGCCGGTGAAATCGGGCTCGTCATCATCGAAGGATTCGGGATAGGCCCGTCGGAGAGCAAGTTGCCGAGCTTTGATGTACTCGTTGCCCAGAGACTTCCAATCAAGCAATTCTGAGACCCGTTCGGTCCTGTTTCGCTGGTTGATTCGTTGCCGTCTGGTCTTGGTGACAAAGCCGAGCAAGGTGTTGGTCTGTGCGGGATGGGAAGGGGGCCGCGTTAGCTCTAGCAGAGACCGAGCGGTAATAAGAGATATCTACCAAGGCTTCTACAGAATCCTCGACGGACTGAGACCTCCTGTCTACGATATAGCAGCCGTAGTCGTTGGGTTGTTCCAAGAGATCTTCCATGAAGCATCCGAAGCCTGACAAATTGGTGGTTACACTGGGAATGCCCATTACCGTACATTCAGCCGGAGTGTAACCCCATGGCTCATCTGCAATGCGATTTCTATAAGCTTGAGATGTGAAGGCTGAGCGTCGTCGGATTACTCACAGTAGGAAGGGAATACACCCAAGTGGCAACCTCGGACAAACTCCTCGTAATCCAAGCCAAGGATTGGGTTGTTGGAATTCAAGAATTCTGGGTGGAAGATGACCTTGACTCGATCCGAGCTTCGGTTGAATAGCTCTACCCTTCGTATCTGGTTCAGGATCGGATCCGTGCTGTCTTCTTGCATGTTGTGAGTGACGATAGGAGGAAGCGAGCTTCGCTTCAAGGCGAAAACTCTCCTCTTCAAGGCAACCTTGTCGGCATCCAGCAGAAGAGTGTTTGGGTCGGGAACCTCTGTTCCAGTTTCTCTACATGGTGGGCCGCTGCTATCAGTGAACGAGCGTGTGGAGAAAGGAGATCTGAAACTCACCCATGGTACCGCGAGGCATGCTCGAAAATTCGGTCACCAATTCTGTTTTGAATCTCGGTGACAGTGTCCCGCAGTTGCTTCATGACCGCTTGTCCCTTCAAGGCCTCGATCGTGTACGAGTTGGTCGCGGCTGGCATGATGATGAAGGCAACCACAGTGGTCTTTGAGCCCGACTTCTGAAGACGGTGGTTGAGACCTGGTAATGGGGAACATGGTCGTTGAGAAAAGACGCAAATTCTGACTTAAAAAAGATAAACTTACGAGCCAAGGATTCGATGAACATGTCTACACCTTTGTTTCGGAATTCGTATCGACCTGCGGTAAACATGTAGACCGTGTTCTCGAGATCAAAGTCATAGTGACCGTAAAAGTGGCCTCGAATGAATTCGTTGATCTTTTGCTTCGAGATGGCGTGCAGGTTTTGGAACTCGTGCATGGCTGCAAACTTCTTGACGTTCAAACCGTTCGGCAAGACACCATCTGATAGGTAATGCCGTTAGGGTTGCTCAGGAACACAGCGACGAAGAGAATAGCACATACCAGGCTTTCTCTTGAGCAACTGTTCACTCTCGAATGCGGTGATATGACTGACGGTCGTAAAGACGTCTGCACAGTGGGCAGCGGATCGTTCGATACAGTATCTGAAATCAAGTGCATGTTTAGCGCTATTGGGCGCGATACTCCTCCGAGCGGTTCCAGACCTGACTCACCGATGATAGATCCCTCGCTTTCCAGCTTCATGGTCGACATCAAAGTATTGCAGGTTGTTATAGAAATCGACACTCCCAGCACAGAGGTATCGACCGAGAAGGGTAGCATGGGTGGTAAAGATCGTAGTGACGTCAATGTGTCGCTTTCGACACAGGGGAATGGCGAGACCAGCCTGCCATTCATGGAAATGCGCAATGATTGCCTTTTGCGTCTGGTTTTTCGAGAATTCACCGAGGAACCATGCGACGAGATAGCCAAAGACGATGGTTTCGTTGGTCTCGTGGTCGTCCTTGGGCGTCGGGATACCGGCCAAGTTCCACAAGTCTGTTTTCCATTCATCCAATCTGCAAGATGGAAATTGCTGATCAGCGCTGGAGCTTGGTGGAGGGCTTGGTCAGGAGCTACTTACCGATTGTAAACGCTGCCAGTATCAAACAAGATGACCTTGGGTGCTCCTTCAATAAGCCATCGACCGTAGATCAACTTGACACCCCTTTCTCGCATGGAATCAAGAGTGATAGCCAGCGGGGTTCCAGCAGGACTGAAGGAGGGAAAGGCTTGAGTTCTGAGCCCAAGAAGCGGTGAATCCAGCTAAAAGGGGGTAACTTACGGATCCATCTGTTCAACTTCCATAGGGGCCGTCTTGTAGGACAATGGCCCAATCAAGGTGTACCTAGAGCGAAAAAGCGGGAATCAGACGTGGATCCTGAGCGGATTGAGAGCGTGCGAGCTCACCTGTCTCCGAATTCCTTGCATGTTACCGGGGTCTTTGTCTTGATGACTGTGTAGATACCTCCGACCTTGTTTGCGACTTCCCATGCGCATTCAAACAGCAAGGCGTCGTGGACCGTTCTTCGCGAGTTGTGGTGATCCGACATGATGAGGATGTGAGGTAGCTGTAGAAGGGTGAGACGAGTGCGGTGGGTCAAGGGTTCGGTGCAAGCTGTCGAAGCTGTCGTTGAAGGGGAGTGGATAGGTCGTGCGGGAATGGCACAAGGGCACGCACAGAGGGAGCGAGGGATCCTTTGGGTGCAATCGGATCGGCCAAAGGGAAAGGAGACTTACCTGTTGAGACGCGCGGATCTAGGAAGCCGGGCTATGGCTGTCCTTGCTGTCCTGTTACTGATCAACGCAGCAGATATATAAGGACACACATACCGCACCGTTGCACCGTCCTCGCCCGCTGGTTGGCTCTGGTTGGCTCGCTTCGGGCGTTCCCCAGACCTGTGACGACATCGGGAGAACCATGGAGACCCTGAGTGAAGAAGTATCCCGAAAGTAGACAAATAGGGTCCCGGAATTGCCGCAAATCGTGACTCTTGCGTGAAAAGCGAGCTAAACGTCTAAACTCCAGAAACTCTTATAAACACACGACAAAAGTCGTGCCTTTCGTGCCGTTCAAGCTCACTTTGAAGTTTGATGTCTTCGTCTGTCGCTAGCTGTGTTGCCTTCCCGTCACAACAGACATTCACTCCAAACCTACCACCTGGAATCTCACCATTCAGATGTCTTCGGGCGGTCGCACCGTAATCGATGCTGCTCGAGGGTCAAGAACGGCTCAAGTGTCATGCCAGAAGTTTGACAATTGACAAAAGACAAAGTGGCAATTTGGCACAAGTTTCACCTCGGTATTAGCTAGGATTCCCATGGTCCAACATCGGGCCACCACTTTTCTGCGCGCTCGTCTACTGCCGCTAACCCGCTAACCAACGTTGGAGTACCGCCTGCGCTTCTGATTATTCGTATTCTATCGGATCCAAATATGCGGAGCATACTCTCTGCAGGCTATATTCGCAGGCTCCCTGCGTAGGTACAAGTACATCTCGCTTATAACTCCAGCTCCTGTTCACGTGGGCCACCGCACCGCTCTCGCGTCTCGGCCGGCCGACTTGTCTCTAACAGCATTCCAAACAGCTATTCCACCGTTCATCAGTCTCTGATCGCCACATCCCTTAGTACATGGATGGTCCCCCCATACCAGGCACCCCTGCTTTTTTCGCCTTTTCCGCTTCGAGTCGCTAGGTAACGCAGACGGGAGAAATATCTGTCAGCTCCGGCGAGTTCGAAGGAGCGCCGCCTCATCGTTCACAACGTACCGAATGCAAGAGGCCAACAGCAATGTTGATATTGATCGGGTTGCCTTGAATCGTAATCAGGCGCTCGTGCATGTTGACAGGTCCTCCAGGCATCGCTGGCGTTCCCGGATCCGTTACACGGATAACGCACTGAGACTGCGTACGGATCTCGTTGATTTTTATACCGCTTTTCCCGATGACTAACGTACCATCGATACACAAATCCCATCAGTATCCCGCCATCCGCAAAGCATATCCTTCGCACTCACTGGAGCCAACGAGATCGTTCGGAATCCAGAACTGCTGAACAGACGCATCGGGCCCAACGTTTGGCATGTTGTGTTGAACCGGAGATCGAGCTTGAGTGCCGCGTTGGCTGTACAATGCATCCTTGACCCCGGTTCGATCTTGGTATTCGAGAAGAATCGTGCCAATGTAGTAGACGGCTATATGAATGGCATCAGCCACTCCTACGACGGAAAGTATTCTCTATAAGTGCAGTCTCGATCAGTCGTGGACTCGCAGGTCTGACGTGGTTTCCGGATGCGCACCTCGGTCGAACCAGGCAACATTGCTTCACTGGCATTGATTCGCGCACCACTGGCTTCTTGGATTTCCTTGATCTTGCTTCCACCCTTGCCAATACTAAGGGAGAAAAGCACGTGCTGTCAGCAGGCGAAGAAAAACGACTCGAGGATACCTCTGAACTTACACACTGCCCATGCGGGAGTTTGCAATGATGAACTTGATGGTGACCGCTCGAGAACCAGGCAGAGAAGGTGCCTCAAAAGACTCGTCATTGATTCGTCGAACGATCAATCCAAACGCCTGGCCATGCAACTGTCAGCTGACGTCAAGATTGGCAGAGTATGGCTTGACATACCTTGCTGACAGCATCGAGAGGGCCAGAAACACTCAAAATACGCTCTGGATTGCCAGGTATTGACTCGGAAACGTTGACTCGTGCATGTGACCTCTCCTGAATGCAGAAAGACAAACGGATCAGTTCGTCTGTGATGAAACGTCCTAATGATCAAACTGACTCTGATCTCGTTCACGTGTCTGCCTCCTTTTCCAATAATGATACTAGCATCCTGCGTCACAATCAAACTTCGTAGTTGAATGGTTCTAGTAGCAGGATCTTGAGGGGGTAGCGACGCGTTTTGAGCAGCTTGTTGCGTTGCAATGGACGGCGTCTTCGGCAAAGACGCGCCGTCCGTGTTGGCAGACGATGGCGTAGGATTCTCGATGGGTCTGCCGATCCAATCGGTTAGCGTGGAGGCTCGGAAGATGGTATTCACGTCGTTCGCTCGAAACACTCACCTAGGCGCCGATCCTCCATTGTCCGTCGGTGATTGTAGATTTTTTGTATCAATCTCAGCTGGAGCGGTCGGTTCTTCGATTTTCAAATTCATCTCGCCAAAGTTTGCTCGCTTTGCATCACGTCCTGTATCTTCAGCAAAGGGCGATAACGAGCGCTCACGCTTGATAGATGTCGACGCAGTCGAAGGGGTAGGTACTGATTCGTGAAGAGATGACATTATGGAAATGCGACGGCAGATTTAATCAGGAGCGTCTTTTTATGCCCTTTTGTCGGGGCTGTGGCCAGAGCATCGCCGAACAAAGGGCGGAGGCGCATGAAAGGGAAAGGGTGGAAGGATTAGAAGGGGATAGATCGAAAGGAAGTTATCCATGGTCGAGACATGGATGAGACATGGATAAGAAGGAACGTACGGATGAGTGAAAAGGAAGGAGAATGTGATGGAGGGAAGGATGAAGCGCAGGGGTCGACGATGGCTCGAGGATTTGAGGACGAAGCGTAAATCGTAAAGCTATGTAAAGGCGACAATCTGTAACAGATCGATATGTCGTGCCGGATCGGGGTTCAAGGCCGTTTTGAACGTTGACAGCAACAGAAGAGCGTATTGCGAAGTCTGCGGTGTCGAGGATGCCTATAGTGGGACTCTGCTATTGCGCGAAGTGTATGGTGATTGTGTTGGGAAGAGTACCGTGCAGGCGAGATCAAACGATCAAACGATGAACCCGTCTTCTGTCGTTCTGTCCTCTTTCGTAAGACGCGCTCGTCGGATGAAATTAGGTTCCGAAACTGTTCCGAACGGGCGCCGAAAATTCAGAGGAGGAGATAGGGTTGGGGTTTACACTTTTCCGTAAGTTACGTAATCTACGTACAAGCAGGGTAAAATACGTAAATTCAAATTTTGAAAGCAATTTTTCATTCCGATTTTTACTCTGATGAGCTCTTAATTTCTGATATTTCAGGCTGCAAGGCACCCATAAGGACAAAGTCGACAGGTTAGAAGTCAGAAATTCATACCTTGCCAGCTACCTTGCCTTCGCTGGAGCGAGTTCGAGCCAGGCATATTAACACCCTCTGTTCTCAGACGGTTACGTAAGGATTTCCAGGTGTTTTGGCCTTACGGCAGCGTACGTTTTTTAAATCGAAAATATGGAAAATATGCGTAAATTACAGGGCGATTTTACATTTACGTAAATTTGAAACGTTCTTTACGCAAATCGCCCATCCCTAGGAGAAGAGGAGGACTGGAGGACTGGAGGACTGGAGGGGAGAGCTTCAGAAATGGACCATATACTCGCGGTTCCCTCTTCAGTCGCTGCCCTTTTGTATGACATGACAATGCCAGTGCTTTATCGACTTGCAATCCAGAGCTCAGAGATACCTGTTGTGACTTCGGCAACGCTGTCGACTCAGATTTTCCGTAGCGTGGGTTTGCGAAGCCACAAGCCTACTACATCATGAATGCGGTTCAACTTCTCATACATGGCTGGGTATACAACGACTGTAGAATGAAAGAGTACAACAAATCATGCACTGTAATCCGGTCGTAAATCGATGTTTTCGACATGCAGATCTTCTCCCACAAGGGTTTTGACGACCATTAGCAATTTATCGAGGCGGCGCACCCTGTATATAATAAACGAATGTTAACTCCTTGCCTTTGACCGGAAGAGTATTCCTTGGACTTACACAAAGAATACAGTAGAAGTCGCCAAGGCGTACTGCTGGTACTCAATTGATTCCAAAACAGGTACCGTTACTTGACTAGGAACGCCAGGATAATGCTCTCGAGAGATGGCGAATCCGTAATTGTTCGATAACTGTGACCTCGGAGGATGTTAGAGGATATCATCAGATTTCGATGCTCCCCCCTCGCTCACAAGCCGTTCCGCCAGTGGTCCAGGGCTTATTTGGGCCAGTGGGGTTCCTGAGTGTAAAGCCGAAGCGCACATTGCTATGGTGCCACAAATCTGTGAGTAACGGGATCCGGAGTGTGGGGGAAGATTACCGGGCATACAGATAATGGAAAGCAGTTCTCCCAGGAAGACACTGTTCGACAATTGTGTGCGTTCACAAAGCGCTTTGCGCCATGGGTAAGGCATGTCTCTGGACCCAACAGTAAGTGCCGGTCAATGGGTCAACCGGGTCAGGAGAAGCCAAAAAAAATGCTTACTTGGTCGCATGATGAATCTGCCCTAGCAGAGAATTGACCTCCTCACAGACGTCATGTAACGCCTTCACAGAATCTGAATCAGTGAAAATAACTTCTGTATATGTCGCAACCCTTACTCACTGCATAGCGATCAGCGGGCCAGACACCTTTGAACGACATCTCGAACCCGATGTTTGCATGTCGCGATTTGAGTTTGACAAGTCTTCGCTTCATGGCAAGAACCTTCTTTCGAGTAGAGCAGTCGCTTTCCGGCTGCTCCACATAGTACGGGTCAAGGGTTTCGCTGACGATGTCACACATCATCACGCCTAATTGCTTGATAGTAGCTGAATAGGACTGCCTGATGCCTTTGCGCGCAGATCGTGCGGGTGGCAACGCCGACATGATCCATGCGGCGGTGATACCGATGGTCACTGCAATAAAACGTGTGTACGCGACGTTCCAGCCATATGTCAGGTTTGTCCTGTAAAAAGATGCACATACATCCGGGAAGGTAAGCGCGAAGATCCAATTGAATTGAAATGGAAAGTCGGCGAGACTTACGTCTGTACGAGATGCGTGTTGATCCAGGAATAAGACACTATCAAGCCGGCGGATACCCCAAAAATAATGGCCGCTAGTGGAGGTCCAGGCCAATAGATACGAATAGTCATCATAATCGGGAAAGCGATAGCTGTCACCACTGCCAGGGCGTATGGATTGCCGTGACCACTACCTGCACTCAAGTACCAAAGTAGCATACCGGTAAGGCAGCCCCAGAAAGTCGCTTGCAAGCGTTGCAACCAAGCCGCTGCAGTGTCGGCACTATTCAGCGAGATGGTCATTTGGCCCATTATCAGGGCCCAAAATCCCTTTTCATAGTAGTAAAATCCCGCAGTTCTTTTTCGATAGCAAAGCGTCAAGATGGCGCGAAGCACGTGGGGAAACTTTAGACTTACGACTGGATATATGCTGGCAACGCCAAACAAACCACCAGAATCCCAGCCTTCAAGGCGAAGAAAGCTTCTTTCGAGGTCAGGAAGTCCGAAGCTTTGCCGACATAGCGGAGACTATTCAGTGCTGGTGTAGCAAAAGGCTTGTTGTCCGGGTCTCGACGCTTAGCATATCCAAGCTGTAAAGCCTGCCGTAAATCGTCGTCTACATCCGTGCAGTCAGAATTTTGCTCTTCAAGACTAGAACCGTAATATCCCGGTTACACTCACCTGGATCCACCTCGTCATGTATCTCACCGTAGTCAGTGCCGTCGTCCTCCCCCCGGCGAAAGTATCGGAAGAAGTCGAAGGAGAGCCTGGGCCACCATAACCTCCTCTTGCTTCGCCGCTGGTCCAGCTCGCTTTGTTTCTTCATCAAAACCAACAAGGCATTGGCGGATTCGACCAGATGCGATATGTACAGGTATGACCAATAAACCCCTCGGCTGAAAACATGATCGAAGAATCGGTAGTGAGCGAGTGCCTGAAAGCGGGAAAGGCAGATCAAGGAGGACTAACTGTTGAAACTTCGATACGTCGGATTGGCCGTCCTCCTGACAGTTTGCCTCGAACAGAGCTCTAAAGGGGTTCAAAATTTGCAAACGATCGCGATGACGGTAACGGTCCAAGGCATCCTCCAGTTCCCGCGTGATTGTTCGGTGTTTCTGTTCCGCATCTTGTCTTTGCTCGGCGGTGCATCGTAGACCAAGCATGCCGCGATATACACTGCGATCTTTGTCGACTTGTAGATGCCAAGTCATAGCTTCATTGAGAGCTGCAATGATGCTTTGAACCAGCGGTAATGAGCTTTTGGCCAGCAGTCCAAATTGGCGAATGAAGTATTCCGAATCTCTGAAGAAGTATGTAGGTTATCAGATCCACCGCCACAACGATAGGGACCAGTGCACTCACATCTCTTCTCTTGACTCCAATGCCATGTATTTCATGCTCTCATACACTCCAACTGCGGGGGGTTCCTTCCTCAGATAATCCATGAGCGATGTATGGCTTGATTCCCTGTCGTCGTGACTTAAACCCTGTTCCTCCCGGTCGTGACGCCAAGACAGAGGAAGATGAGGTAGGTGCAATCTTTTGTGCAGTACGTGTCCTATTGAGTGCGAATGGTGACTTTCTCGATGCGATGAGACCTCAGAAACCGCCATGTCGGAAGTCATGGTATAGTGAGACGCGAGCGGAGACCCCACGTGAGTGTTGTGCTCGGCAAGATTTCCGTGACTTTCACTTCTCCTTGGAGACTTCCCTCGTTCCCCAATCCGTATCGATGATGGTCGACTGAGTACTGGAGACGGTGGCCGACTTGCGCTGGCCGTGAAGACCGCTGAATCGAGGTGAGAGTGTTCAATGGCGTTGGAGATGATTTCGAAGAATATCCCGATCCCGCCGAATCTGAGCTGTACCGTTTGCATCGGCACAAACAACTCTTGGATGTCCTCGCCCGCGAATCTGGAAAAACTGGCTTCTTTCGTGAGGTAGGGTTCTTGTGCTTTAAGAGCGCCTAATCCCGCTGCGGCAGACGCAACAGTTCTCCGGATACCCATACCCGTTGCAGCCCATTTGCGCAAAGTCTCTTGCTGTCGGATTTTGTCTTTCTCGCTCGTGGCGCTGCCGTTTGGCTCTTGAGACGAGAGGACCTGTTCCTTCATAGCCATCATATCGCCAAAAAGAGCCGACATGTCCTCGACGGAACGCAGAACCGGATTGAGAATCTTGTTGAGACCCAACGTGAAGCTGGAGGAGACGCTGGTCGGGAAGACGAAAACCGAACAAAACACTGCGATGGCGAGCTGGAAAGTCATCGGCTAAAAGGCAATCCCGTCATTGATCTTTGTTATCTTAAACATGAATATACGTTCTGAACCAGCTTACCAGCATGAACAGGCTCCCGATCTCATAGTAATCGTAAGGAAAATAGTGCAAAAGGGTAAAGGACACCGCCATAAGCACACATGCGAGGACGAGGGCAAACGTGAAGGGGCTTGGCGTCGTCTTTATTTTGATCAACGTCTAGGTCACGGACAAGGAGACATGGAGGTGAGTTGCCAGCGTGTTTTACTCGAGAAGCTTGCGAGCTTACCAGGACAGCCGTTCCGACCGCCAAAAAGACGGCGCACAAAACTGCCGGTTTTGCTTGGATATACGTCCCTTCGAAGATCTGAAGCGGGAAAAGTTCCGTTAATTGTCGAGTTCCATCGCGATCAGGATCGCAGGATGGGTACTGACGATGCGACGTTGATACTCCGCTGGATTTGTCGCCTTCAAACCCGAATATTTCTGCTCGACCGCCGCCAAGAAAGTTGGGTTGACGTAGTCAGTCCGGACAGCCGATATACACGCTGCACATATGGCAACCCAGGCCCACGCAAGTCCGACGAAGACCCATAGATAAATGATTTGCTCCATGGCCTGCACGAATGGTAAACTGGGAGGCGAGATGAAAGCCACCACTACGGAGAAAAAGGCGGACTGGCCTTCGACACGCAATATAGGGTTAATCAGTAGGAAGACGAGACCAATCCAGGCAGATACTGCGCAACGAATGACCGGCTTCATAAGATTGTAATTCGTCACGGTGGGAACGATCCATGAGACACGCCGAGACGTCTTGACTCTGCCGTATAACCTCGACATTGTCCGCCATGCGGGCGAACCTTTGCCTTCCGCTGCTTTGTCCGAGGTTGAGCGTTCTTCCTCGACAGTTGAACTTGCCGCTTTTGCTGTTTCAGAGCTAGGCATACTGGCTTGCATTTTCTCGGAAAGGTTGAGTTCGACAACATTGGGGCCGGTTGCAGGCTGGGGGGCATCTCTGTATGGCTGCCGTCCTCTAGAAACATCATCTTCCGATACCGCTGTACGCTCGGAGTCGTTTGTCGCGCCTATCAGTGGCATGGAAACTGTAATCGGTTTACTGTTCATTCGCACTCTTTGCCGTTTGGCGCCATTTTGCGAGGTTATAACGGAAGGGACCTCGGTCGGACGACCGACAGAGATATCCAGTTCTGGCGAAGTTTCGCGCTTGATGATAGACGATGGTCCATTTGTCGTAACGGTGTTCTGTAACAACAGAGCGTTCACTGTGATATGCGGTAAAGAAGGTGTCCCACTTGAATCTTCGGCCTGATTCGCCTGATTCGATGTTTCAGTGGGTTGGTTGAGCGGCGCTTTTCCTTGAGGTCGGCGTGGGCGAATGTGCAAGCCATGTGAGCTTTCTTCGCCCGAGTCTTCAAAGTCGTCGGACTGGAAATGGGCACGGCGTGGCTGTCCGTTAGGCACGGATGGCATGGTGACCCTCTGACACAAGGCTTTGGGGATGGCAGCCGATTTGAGAGAAATGAACAGTCCGTCAAGGGTGTGATAGATGGCGATCTGGATGGAACTGCTTAGCTGATACAACAATACGAAAGCGACGACGAGGTTATATTATTCAATCGGAGAGAAAGCTGAGACAACATCCCGCCGTCGATCGAGGTGGCGCCGCGGGCGCTCCACAGAGAAGTCACAGAAACAGAAACACAGAACCCGAACCGACCCGACGACCCGGACAGTGCAGGGCTGTGCGTCCAAAGTCGTTCCCATTCAATGCTCAGGTTATTTATTATATATACAACCTTTGATTTCAGCAGCTATTCCAGCTTTTACAATACCTGGTCACCACTTTGCTCGCCCCAGAGGCTCCAGGAATGAACACAATATCAGACCAACACGCTTGTCGGCTGAACGCCCCACCAACAACCCGTCATCGTCTACCCCAACGTCGATTGGAATATCGGAAAACTCGTCGACTCTACCGACCTCGTATAAGATGCTAAGTATGGTGTTAAGGTTAGAGAAAGCGCGGATGAGTGATGGCTGAAGCCAAGAATGAACCCGATACGGAGCGTACGTACTCGATGATATCGCCTTCCCGCATGGTCAGGAATGGCAACGTTCCGCAGTGGATATGCGAATAGACTCGGAAGTTGGCCACGCAGATGCATAGATAGACCGGTTCAGCCTGATCCCAGCTTGCAACGGGAATGCTGGAAGATATATCCTTGGCCCGCGACTGATACAAAGGTGATAGAGCGATGCTGTTCTCCTGCATGTTCGGTAATCGAATCGCTTCCATCGGAGACAGGGGACGAAGGTAGCTGTGGGGTCGATCGGAAGGCTGTCGCGTGTGATTCTCCGCGGCATGTGCATTCGTTGAACTCACTTCCCGACGAGAGATATCAAGTTTTCCCCGAGCGACGAGGGCTGAACTCAGCCTGCTGACGGAAGAAGTGCTCTGTGTCCTGCTGTGCTTCAAGTAAGGCCGTGGGGTGCCTGAAGCCGCGATGCCGACCGACTGGACAGGGGTATCCCTTACTGGCGATGATATCAGTGATGAGGACCTCGTTCTATTTGCCTTTGAGAGGTTGCTAGCCATCGAAGACGCGCGGCTGAGAGGCGCCCGCAACGCATTCCGGCTAATGGATCGTGCGAGGTCGCCATTTTGAAGAGTAGGTAATCGTGGTGACACCTTCACGGATGTCAGGTCTGACTGCTTATCCCCACCCTCGTGTGACATCGTCCGAGAGCCAAAAGCGAGAGGGCCAGTATCTGTATAGTATAAATTCAAATAGCGAATAAGAGGTGGGATGCGATTGGACGAAGCACGAAACGTACTGGAAACCAATCCCAAACTAAGTATACCCTCGTGTTCCTTTTTCCACGCCTCACGCCACATTTGTGTGATATCATTCCCATCTGGGACACTTTGAGGTCCGGTCTCTGGCCGGTCGTATGGTGCGCCTCCTGCGATTTCCTCCTCGCCCCAAATCGGCAGTTTAACAGTATAGAAAAACCTCCTTATATGCGCTTGCATACCGTTGAAGTAATCCTTTTGAGCGAGCGAGAGCGCGCCCAGGAGTATCTTCATCAGCTTGTCCATTCCTTCCAAGAAAGTTGGCAGCTCCTCCAGAAGTTGGACGTGAAGAGAGACATAGTCTTCAGCGTTTCGTAGGGTTTCCCTATCTAGCAGTTTCTGTTCGTTGTGCAGTCGAGCGTGTTGAACCTTGTTGTAATCTCCCCTTTTTGAGGAGCGTCGAGCAACCACGGCCAACGGATTGACAGTAATCTTGCGTAGTACATGCAGAATCGGGGTGACTTTGTATTTGATGTCTTTGTTCTAAGAAGACGACAAACTTTGGTTTCAAAAAAAACAGGGAGAGATAGTTTAGGAAATCAAACTCACAAGCTTGACATAAGGATACTTGAGAATCAATTCCACCATGTTACGGTAGACCTGTAATCGACGATCGATCATATCGCTCGTGTCTATGGTGTATGTCTGATCCCATGCCGTAGCAACATTCAGCTGTGTGAACCAATAATGCCTCACGATCTCCGGGAAGCGTTCAATCTCCTCCCCAATCTGTTGCACGCAAGCCTTGCTGGATTCGAGACGTCTAGTCAACATTTTCTCTTCAGCTTCTGTAGCGGGCGACAGCGTCAAATGCGACAGATTGCCTACAACAGGACTTGGTTTTTCTTTCTCTTTATCCTTGTTTTTGCCGAATCGTTTGGTCAACTTGAAGGAGAGTCTGGGTTCCTTGGTGGCTGAAGTCGTCGGTGAAGTGGCGGAAGGAGTCCTGCTGATGCCGTTGGAAATCGCACTCTCGACTAGGTCCTTTCGTCTTTTCACTTCATTGACTTCGTCCGCTACCGCACTGGCACTAGCTGCGGCTTGTTTCAAGTTGAAGTAGTCGGGATGGGCCGGAGTGGTGGCAGCTAATAGCTCCCTGAACAGCAAGGGATACTTCATGATGCGCTGTACCGGTTTGATGAGCATAGAGCCCAGATCCCAGGAATGCGTGAAAGGCTGGATAGTCTCCCAGCATTCATGCAAGATCACCGTATGCGCTGGATCAGTCATCAGGTCCGCAAGGCGCACATTCGCCTGTCCTTGGCGTGAGCAATAGTACGTATATAGCGAGCTTATCTGTGGAACCTGTCGTACCAACCCATCGAGTCAGAATGACGAGGCATGCTAGGGAAATCAGTAGACTTACTGCCGCTTGAAAGACAGCTCCGAGATGGTCCACCATGATTTCATCCGTTGATGCATTTTCTGTGATTCTGGGCTCCATCCCCGATCCGTCTCCAAGGGCATGTTCGAAAGATGTGGCCAGTTCGCGAGAAAACGCCGCAAGCTGTTCGATATTGAGAAAGATGGTCTTGATATCTTCCGGTGACATGATATCCGCCGCTTTTCGGAAAACACTTGCCCTCTTGTTTGTAGGTTCCGCAGATTTGCCCTTGTCTACCAGACTCGAAGATTTGTTTGGATTGACAAAGATCGATGACGCGGTACGGGAGAAGGCAGGTTTGCCAAGCTTGGACCCTGGAGATGAGCCAATGACCTTTTTCGCATCCGTGATATCGTCGTTTCGTGCCGGACTTTCACAATCGGTAGCACTGGTGCCAGCTGTTTCGAATGTGTAAACTGTATGTCGACTATCAGGACTGAGCCCTCCAGCCTTTGATGCACCAGTCGAAGCAGTCGAGTGCTGTGATGACGGTCGTAGTCGAAACAAGTACGCATCTCGAACCAACGTCAAGTCGTGGGCATACAAGCGCTCTGTATAAACGATCTCGTTGATAAGGTAAGCTCGTTTACTCATCCTGCTAGATCCACTAGCAGACAAATTACTAGGACTTGGGACACCTGCAGCGGGCGAGGACGGATTCGACTGAGACCGGACATGTAACGCGTTCGGCCGCAATGTTGACGTCGGGATCGACTGACCGGTGCCGGATTTGGCATGACTGACGTCCACTACAAGTGTCTTGTCTCTCCGATCCGTTTTGCGGATGACAGGGGCATCCGAAAGCTGTAAAGACGGACAAGACGGGGATTTCGAGGGTTTTCCGGTGACAATATCCGATGACAGTGACTTGGGCATGGCCGGCCGGAGAGTGGCTGCCGACGCGGGGAAAGCATCTCGATTGTCTTCCAGACGCGACATGCCGATAGAGAAAGTTGACGAAGCTGGCGAGTCGTCTATCGGCGGATCAGGCAGACGCTTGGCCGGTGCGGCATTCTAATGACGACAGGCGAACGCAAGGGTAAAGACAAAAGATGGCGTTGAGTGATCTCGCGACCGAAAATAACGCACTTCCTTGAACTCACGGGAACGCCGCTGAGGCCCTTTACCTGTCTCTTTTCACCCCTCTGTGCAAACCCTGTGAGGTTTGGTGCCTCCACCGTGGTTGGAGCGTCTCTGTTAGTTTGGATCTTTTTGAGGGACGGCACGACTTTTGCGGGTTTTGGAGAGGTGCTGACCGCTATCTGAGGCTGATGAACGATAGTCTCCGACCGTTGTACCTCTGGTGACGTTTGAGTCCTTCTCACTGATTGCGTTGGCGGCGCAGTAGGTCGGAAATACTTGTCCGCACTGATGATTCCTGGCGTTTCGATAGGTGTCGCATAGACACTGTTTGGAGTGGGAAAGCCAGATATACTGGGATTTGAACCTAGGCTGGTAGGAGTCCCGCCGACACTGCTGCGCTGCCGAAGCGGGTTCCTTGCGGGAATGGGCGGCGAAACGCCAGATGCTGGCCTCCTGGAAGATTGTTGGACACCGGGGCCTAGTAGTATGGCTGGATTCGGCATTGGCGACAACCGCAAATTTGGCTGATGGCGTTTTTCAGCTGTTGTGGAAGCGTGTTCGGATCGAAGTCTTCGTAAACTGCTGTCGGATTCGGACGGGTCTGTGTCGAGCATGATGGGCATCTCCGGCGGATTCTGTGTGACTTCTTTGACGAAAGCTGCTGTCCTGCTTGGCATGTTCATACGGCCCGGCGTTATCATGTCGTAGGATGCAGGCAAGACATGTGGCACGTCGACAGCGAGTCGTCTCGGATGGATATAGACTTCAAATTCGTCGGGTGAGATTTCGTCCTTTTGGCGTAACCTAGCAAATTCGCGGTCCGATTCGGTCCCGAGGATGTGTCGGAGACGATCTGGCACGCCGCCATCCGCTCCGGTGGAAGATATTGTTTCGCCCAAGCTGTGTTTCCTATTTATTCTCCGTTCAGGTTGACTGGCAGGCGGCTCGCCGACTACGCGACTAGTGGATGTGATTGCGCGCTGTCCCACGTCCTTGAATCCCAAGGCCAACATCCCGGTGCCGTTCGCACTGGCATTGCTGACGAGTTTTGGCCTGACTGTCGATTCGCGATTATCGACCGAGAGATCCGCACCTAGGGTCCGACCGTGTTCGCGTGTGTGTGGATGTGGATGTGGTGTCCGAGACGAGTTGGACGGTATCGGCGGGTCTCGCAATACACGTTCACGGTGATCCGGCGACTTGGATCCCCTTTCCATTACGGTCTTTGCGTCGCGCGAAGGTGTTGACGATCGAGGTCGCTCTGTTGAGGATTTTGCTCTAGTGGTTTGCGGTCGAATTGGGGGATCCGCTCCAATTGCCGTCGTCAGAGCCGTCCCTGTCTGTGCTCCTCGCCTGGGCGCCGTCGGACCGAGCAAGGGCGAGTTTTCAGCCGTTGTGATGCCCGACGAGGACGGCGGTGATTTCGCGAAATCGCTGTTTCCCTCGCTGTAAATCCTCCTCGTCCTGAGCCTTTCAATCTTTCCCCATGCTTGCTCTTCCGCGTCTGAACCGGGAAACATATTGGAGGAAGCGTTGTTTTCTCCTATACGGGATGTCGAGTTGTGCGGTGATGATGCTGAAGCTGCTGTTACTGCGGCCGCTGTTGCATTACTGACAGCTCTTATAGCCATGGATGGCATGGACGAGCTTGGAGTCATGCGGGCTGAGGACGGCGAGGGCAGCACTGGACCGAGGACGGGGATCCTGGAATGATGCGGCAAGACGGGGATGCGAGAGGGAGAGGACGACGCCATGACGGGCGATACGTCATTGGAACGACGGGGTGGAGATGACGGTGGTGTGGACGGCGGATGGAGCGAGGCAGGAGGAGGGCTGAGTTGAAGGAGATGAGTGACCACGAGTGAGGTGATGAGTGTGATGAGTGAGCCTTCCTGCGACGCGCAGCGCAGCCAGGGAATACGGCGGCCGGACGCGGGAGCATCCCTTGTATCATGGTCCCTCTTTGTCCCTCCTGCGCCATGGGCCATACTGCCATTGTCGTTCATGATACAGGACATACATCACATCGCATTACAACTCTCGTCCCAAGAGCGACAGAACACAGCTCGGTCTCGCCCACATTACATCCCACCAGCCAGACGGAAGCTCAGTCAATCACTCTGTTCAAGCATGACGGGGCCGAGGGTAACAAAGACTACTCAACATCCGCATCGTGATGCGTCCCAGCGACGACAGCCAAAGTCTGCTCCTCCACCGTTTCTCGCCCGCCTAGCCGCAATAAGATGGCATGTCTTTTCCAGAGATCCTGCGTTGACGATAAATTCATTCAGCGCTCGTTCCCGTCCGGCTAAAGACATGCTTTCCACGCGTTTCATAGGTCGTCACTCCTTGTCCACTGCCGACGACGCCGACTGTAGTTGTAACGAAATACGTCAGTAGATGTCGGGACGAGGAAAGCTCTGGACCATACCTTTGCCTGTAATCAGAATAAGCAAGGCATCAGTATGTATTGCAGACGGGACGAGCGGATAACTTGCCATGAGGATTGTCCGGAGTTCTGAAGATGGATTTCCCTTCGAGACTGCATAGGGACGAGCACCAGTTGGTAACAGTTGGTCAATCAGCAACGGCACCTCCCTTCAAACATGCCACTCACCCTCCAATCTTGACGCCCTTCTTCGTTGCCTTTTTCCCAAAGCTTTGCCATGCAGTCTTCTTTTCATTCGTCTCTGCCGTCTTGGCCGCCTTGACTTCTTGCCACTTTTCATTCTTCTTTTTCCTCTTTTCCTTTTCCCTTTCATCCACTTCCACAGTCTTGCGTTTCATGCCGGACGCAGCAGACGGATCATCAGTCCCCACAGGACGCAACAAACTGGCAGGTAACGTTGTCGGGATGTTGTACCCTTTGAAGACGATGGTGTATAATGGTGCATCTGCAGAGCCAGAAACAGCAGTCACTCTGGCAGAATACCTAAAGGATCACGGATACCCAGCCAAGTCAGTCTCCAAAGAGAGTAACAGGTAACTCGGTCACATACCACTTGGCGTCTTTGTACCTCGCAATGACTTCATCCCCTGCTCGGAAATTCTTGCTGTTGGACGCAGCGTTCTCCTTTGCCTTTCCTTTCGAAGATGAATTCGAAGTGGCGGAAGCCGCACCAGCAGATGCCGAGGCATTGTTCGTCGTTGAAGCTTCTTGCGAAACTCCAAGCGCCTCCTTGGTTAGAGCTATAATCTGCTCCAGCTCCACCTTGAGCGACGTCAATTCCGCATTCGTCGGATCGGCTTCAAGGGCGATAGAGACTTGCGAAAGCTGAAACTGGTAATTTTCGAGTTCTGCCTGCATACTGATGTGGAGTGTGCGGCCGGACTGATGCGATGAAGAGGGTTTCGAGGGAAAGAGGCAAGATAAGGCGACGGCGGTAACAAGAAGGGGAACGTGGACAAGGACAGATCAGTATCAAAAATCAAGAGGTGACGATGCCGTGTTTCCTTTGACGATCAAGTTCCGGCTGGGGTCTCTTGCCGCGCGCTAAACGTGAGCGTGGAAAGCGCGACCGAAGGCGCCCAGGAAGTGCCCAGGATTGACTAAGGTGACGAATGTCTTCCTTCATCAACTGCTCTACACCACCTAGCGACCGCGGGATCCTGTGTCTGAAGAGGAGATAGCAAAGGAGACAGCAACTTGCTAACACGGCGAGACAGAAAACGAGATGTAATATCCAAAGTTCAAAAGCAGAGCTACGAAACACGACTGAAATCACAACGAAACTATAACCAGAGCAGAAACCAACAGCGTCCATCTTGACGTTTGCACCGCCGTTCCTAGGAAGACTGACGTCCTTATGTTTTTGGGATTATCATTGTTTTCGAGAGAACCAACAAGTCATATAGATCCAGGCAAGTTAAAAATTTCATCCACGGAGAATCGTGGTTTTGTCGAACAACACCGTTATCCGTTTTTGAAAGCGATATCGCACGAGACGACACCCGATCATGAAGTAGTCGAGGATGAGATCGGCAAAGTTACCGAATGTCGGTCGAGATTGGAACGACCGCCAACCAGATATCCACTAGTACGACGCATGTCGACTCGGTTGTGGATACAAAGTCGCAGTCGCAGTGTTGACCTGTTCTTGCAGCGATGCATTGCTGTGCTTCAACAACTCATTCTCGGCTTGGAGAGACTCTGCCATTCGTTGCCAGTGCAACATCTGATCTTGAAGCGCTTGCATCTCCTCTTGTCTCTTCTGCCTGCTAACACGCTGCGCCTCCCTGTTCTTTTCCCTTTTAATGTCGGCCTGGATCTGTGCCCGGATTGGGTTCATCTCCTCCCACTCGTCGTCCGTGAGCCCATCAGGTCTGACGGGATTGCCGAGAGCGTCAATCGATATGCCGTGCTTTTTGGCGATGGCGGAACTGATGGTTTTTCGGGAGGTTTGGGAAGGAGCAGTGTACTTGCGCCCTTCGGCTGGGTCTCCCGGCTTGACTCGAGACTTTCGCATCTTGAGGTAAGGAGCTGTCGTACCTTCCGAGGAAAGCTTCTGTGTTTTGCCAGAAGAGGAGCCAAGAGTTCCGATTGCCATGACATCTTCCATTCTTTGTAAAGGCGAGAAATCACTGAGGGTCGAAAGCGCAGGACTCGGAAAGACACTGGCCACGGAGTTGGCGTCGAACGATGGAACTCGGGAGACCGAAACGGGAGGAAGGGGTTCCTTGAAGACACCCTCGGCCACGGATCGAGGAGTTCCGAAACTGGATTGAACGACCTGCGAGGGGGTTTGATGCGGAGTGTTGGCAAAGATCAAAGGGTTGACGGTCGACTTTGCAGCTTGAGCAACCGAGGCCAAGGGTTCGGCGACGGCCCTGGGAAACAAGACGTTGGTGTTGAGATGAGATGCGGTGGGGTTCGAGCTGTTGGAGGCGACAGCGTTCTGTTGAGCATGCAATGCCGGTACTTCTGACAAGCTTGCAAACATTGACGGTCCCGTCCAGTTGCCGTTGGCTGGTCCGACAGGAGGTCCGATCCATTCGTCGTCCGCTTTGATCCACGAGCTCGAAGGCGCACAAACCGGAGATTGATCTTCGGGGAAATGAGAGCTGGCTGTCGACATGATGGATGCGCCCAAGAATTGATCCGACCAGATGGTTTGTGCAGAAGTGGCGGGATTGCTGGTGCTTGTGTATTGTTGCATGGCGGGCTGTTGAACCATGGGGACGGATGACTCGGCCATCTGCTTCAACAACTCTGCTAGATCGCTGCACTGCGAGAGTTCAACCTCGGCTTGGGCGGCGGATGACGACTGTTGCTGGACGAAATCGATGGCTGTCATACCGAACAGAGAACCGAGATGCTCCGGCATGTTATCGCGCTCCAGAGATTGCTCGGCTTGTCCGTTGTAAGCCTCGGTTTCTTGGTGTTGCTGTTGCTGCTGCTGACTCCAAACATCAGATCCGATCAGAGACTGGTCTTGAGTGAGTTGCTGATCTTCGAGCATGTCGCTCATGTTCAGGTTGTTTTGTGCAAACAGATCCATCGAGTCGTCTTGAAACGATTCGTCGTCTTGCAAGAACTCGTCGAGCGCGTTGGTATGAACGGACGAGTAGAGGTCTGCTACTTCGTGGGCATCACAGCAGATGGCGCCAACGGCCGAGTCGTCGAAAGAGGACGACGACTTTTGACTGCTGCGGCTGCTGGATCGACGAGTGACGGCGGACAAGAGACCGATCAGATGACCTCCGGGGAGACCAGCCTCGTCGTAGTCGTCGACAAAGTTTTTGGGAAAGATCGACATGATGCGTTTACGCTCTTGTGTTCGACCGCGGGTAGGTTGTTGTGCTTGATTCGGAGTCGCGTCTTTTCGACGCAAGTTTGGGATTGGTGGAAGTCTCGCAGGGACGGAGATGTTGATGCGGGCTTGCTGGATTCGTTTTGGGTTTGTGGGCGTTCCGGTTGGGAGGACATCTTGGGGATGAAGAAAGCCATGTTGGCTGGAAGGTTTTGATTGGTTATTGGTGTTAAAAGCGGAAGAGCTGGGTTGCTGTTCGACGTTGAAAGGATTGATTGCAGTATTGCGATTCAATGTTCCGACGATTGGGTTGTTCGACTGGCTTGCGCCAAGGGAGGGGTTTATTGGGTTGCTGAGGGAGATCGAAGCTGTCAGCACGCGAGTCGAGGTGAGAGGGCAGACGGTACGCACCCATGACGGCAGACCTGTTTACGTTTGTTTAAAGGCAAAGACGGGGCCTCGTTTCGAGGGTTCGGGCAACCATTTTGGTTGGGGTGTTGAATACTGGGGAAAGGTTTCTGTGCTTTCTGCTGGGTGAACCTGGGCGGGTTATTTATTGAGCGGACATTGTGGAATCGCTGTGTGTGGTTGCGGTACTGGTTGTGTGAGGACGAAATGCCGACAGCCGAGGGAGACGCGGGGAGACGGACGTGACTTGAGTCTTGGGCACTCAAGCAGAGCAGCGGGCACTGGTGATTATTGGATGGTGTGATGGGTGAGCGCACAGAGAGCGGGTGAGAGGGACAGGGAAAGCGCAGCGTATAAGTAAACGGCGTCTCCAGTCTGGGCGCGCTAAGCAACAAGCCACAAACCGTGAATGACTCGAACACGGCCGTGATTGGCTGATTCGCTGATCTTTCCTTTCCGGGCGCAACCGCATCCGCAGGCTTATCAGGGAGCCGCCCTCCCGGCTCCGCTTTCAGCTTACTCATCCTCGTCTTCCCCGCATTTACATCTGGATCGGATCACCGTCACACCTCTATTCCAGAATGCAACCCGACACCTTCCCCCGTCCTCGCCTGCCCTCTCCTGCCCTCCTCCACACCTTCCGACATGCCAGACTCGAGTGGATCGCGCAGACTCGCACAGGTCGAGCACGCGAGACGGCGCAACTCCTCTTCCGACGCGAAGCGGACGGCCGCCATCTCCAGGACCCAACTCAAGCAGCGCATCGTCGCCGGAGAACATCTCGTCATATACCGCAATCACATACTGGACCTCACCAGATGGGCGGACAAGCATCCCGGGGGACAACTCGCGATTTTACATTTCGTGGGCAGAGATGCGACTGATGAGATGGATGCCTATCACTCGGAGCAGGATATCAAGAGGTTCAGCGGTTTCATTTGCGGACAGATCGAGACAAGTGTAAGTATGCAGAGTACGATTTCTTGACAACCCGACGAGCTTGCGATCTTACCTATCCATAGCCCCACCGGCCGTTAACTCCACCCATCGCACTCGGACTGGTCCACGACGAGACATCCGCCACAGGGTGGCGTCGCGAAGGTCCCGTACAGCTCGCCAACAAACTCGAGGTTGCGCCCTCGGGCGAGGATGCTCTTCTCACACCAGACATGCTAGAGCTCGGGCCTGAACACGACTTGGATCTCTCGCTTGAAGCATCACGATCCCGCGCCTATCGCACACTCAAAACCCGAGTCGAAGCAGCTGGACTGTTTCATGCGCCCGGAATCCTACTCGGCTACGGCCCCGACGTTGCGAGGTACTGCTTCTTTGGCGGTGTCGCTGCCTGGTTTTACTTTACCAGTTCGACCGGCCTTGGCTGGTTCGTTTCTGCGGTAGCCCTTGGCGCCTTTTGGCATCAATTGACATGTGAGTTGACCGCAATTACACCAGCTGTCCTCTGACATCCCTCATTCCCTCCCGCAGTCGTTGCGCATGATGCTGGTCATACCGGAATAACCGGCGACAACTTTACGGATCGCGTAATCGGAACCCTCGTCGCGGACTGGATCGGCGGACTGAGCTTGAGTTGGTGGAAGGACAATCACAATATACACCATCTCGTGACAAATCATCCCGAACACGATCCCGATATTCAGCATATTCCATTCTTTGCCATCTCTACAAAATTCTTTTCCAGTCTCTGGTCCACGTATTACAAGAGAGTCATGGCATTCGACGGTTTCAGCAGGGCCATGATTGGGCTTCAGTAAGCGCGCTGCTTCCTCACACCTCGGCTGCTCCTCACAACCTGGTTTCCACCTAGGCACAAAATCTACTACGTCGTTCTATCGCTCGCGAGGTTCAACCTATACGCCAATTCCTACGGTTTCCTTGCCCTGAAAATGCCTCGCAATCGTTGGTTCTTGTTCGAGATGGCCGGTCTCTGCTTCTTCTGGACCTGGTTTTCCCTGCTCTTGAGGGGATTGCCGGACAACAAGACGCGAGTGATGTACCTTCTCGTGAGCCATATCGTCACTAGTCCCGTTCACGTGCAGGTGAGGTGCAAGTGGATCCCAACATGACCGATGTTCTAACCTGGTGATCCCTCAATCAGATCGTTCTGTCCCACTTTGCTCGATCGACTGAAGATCTAGGGCCAATAGAATCGTTTCCTTCCCGGCAGCTTAGGACGACAATGGATGTCGTCTGCTCACCTTGGATTGAATTCTTCCACGGCGGATTACATCTTCAGGTTACGCATCATCTTTTCCCGCGAATTCCGAGGCACAATTTGAGAAAAGCCAGTCTTCTCGTGAAACAATTTTGCAAGGAGCAGGATTTGGAGTATGCCGAGTACTCGTTTATTGAAGGGTAAGCCGCTGATAGAATAGTCTCCGAAACGTCCAATCTCACTTGATTGCGTCTTTCCCTTGTCAGGAATCAGCGGGTACTCAAAGTTCTCAAGGATGTGGCCAATCAGCTAAGTTTGTTGCAAAAAGTCGCTGCAGCAGATGCGCGTGGCGAACTCCATTAGACGTCTTGTGATCCGTCCGTTGTAGATCTCATCCTATATACCCCTTGAAGACGGCTTAACGGTCGGCTATAGAATACATCGCTGATCGGACGGAACGGTCAAGATGTGGAGCTGGGAGAATTGCGGAATCGTGTCTGTGGTCCGGTTTGTGTAGGTGGCATTGTCAAGCACGTGGAAGTGCTGGCCAGCCCTGCGATGCCGAAAGCTCTTCCTATGATTGTCAAGCTCAGTAGCACTACGGTACTACGGTACTACAGTACAATCACGTGACCCATCGTCCCGGGTATTCGGTTATTACGTACAGCCAAGAAGGTCGAATGTGGTGACAACCCAACGACTCGGATGACTTCTCCATTATAAAGCTCAGCCCGCGCAATATGTGTACGAAAGCCAGACTCACTTCTGCCACCACAACTTTGCAATGAACACTCGTATCGTCCTCGCAAACCGGCCGGCCGAAGGCCCTATTCCTGCGAATACTTTCAAGCAGGAACAGAAACCCATACCCAGAAAAGAAGATCTCAAGGATGGTGAGGTCATTGTCAGGGTAATGTGGTTGAGCTTGGTACGTGTGATATGTCGAAAGATACTACACTCTGTGCTCATACGCAGCTTGCTTTGTCATCGTCTTAGGATCCTGCGATGAGGGGATGGCTCCGAGATGCCCGCAGTAAGCAGAATGCGGCTTCTCTGAAGTGGTCCGTTGGACTAATCTACTGTACAGGCTACATCCCTCCTGTGAAGATCAATGAGGTCATGCGAGCCGCGGGCGTCGGCAAGGTCGTCGCTTCCAAGTGTCCAAAACGGCAAGTTGGAGATGAGGTTGAGGGCACGTTTGGCTGGCAAGAGTGAGTTTGCTGCGAGTCGCGCTTGCTGAAGAGGTAGCTTATTGTGTCAATGTCAATAGGTACTGGCAGGGTCCGTCGAAATACACGGAACTCTTACAGTAGGTTCGCAATCGGACTTCTTTGTCCCACGTCATTGACGGGTTTGCATCGAACGACTCGACAGTCCTCCTAAAGGGGCGACGGCGCTTGACTACCTTGGGCCCTTGGGAAGTTCTGGTATGTGAGATACGAGTCGAGATCAATGCAGGGACTGAAAGCTGAAACCGTTTACGCTTGTTACAGGCTTGACCGCCTACTTCGTAAGTCTTGCATTTGACTTGTGAATCGGCGCACCGAATCGTCCCAGCTTACGCCATCACTCATTCTGAATCCAAAAGGGAATCACCGATGTAGGCAATATCAAGGACGGAGATACCGTAGTCGTTAGCGGAGCGGCTGGTAGTGTCGGCCTAGTAGGTATCACTGGATTGCTGGCCTTGGCTTGACACTCCTGTCCTCCTCAGCACGAAAACTAAAACTTATCTATCGCTTCCGACAGATTGTAACGCAAATAGCCATCTCTCACCCCAAGTGCAAGGTGGTTGGTATTGCTGGATCAGCCTCCAAATGCAAGACGTTGAAGGACTTGGGATGTCACGCTGTCATCAACTACAAAGACCAGGATTGGAGAAAGCAATTCAAAGATACCGTCGGCTTTTTCGATATCTACTTTGACAACGGTACGTTCCCTTAATCTGTTACGGTGTGCGGCATGCTGACGTGGAGATTCACAGTTGGCGGAGAGATGCTCGACTTTGCGTTGACCCGTATGAACCCGCATGCAAAGATTGTGATGTGCGGTGCCATCAGCGACTACAACTCGGGCAAGCCTTACCGATTGGCAAATTATCAAGCTTTGATCGCACAGAAAGGTACCATGCAAGGCTTCATTGTCATGGACTACACCAAGAGATACCATGAGGGTCGAGCGTATTTGGCAAAAATGTTGAGCGAAGGCAAGATGCGATACAAGTATCATATTGTGGACAACAACGGTGTCAACGGTTGCGAGGAGGGACTGCGTGGTCTCTTCAAGGGTGTCAACGAGGGCAAGATGTGAGTGTGGAAGCGACAATCGGTTTCCCGAGCAAGGACTATCGCTTATTTCGCTTGGTTTCCTCTTTCTTTCAGGGTTGTTAAGGTGTGGGATGGGAACATGGATCGAAGCAGTAGGTTGTAGGCTATTTTGTATCAATGGCAGATGGACGAGACAGTTGTAGTTATCCTATGAAAGACACAGAGACCTGGAAAAGGAATTCGATGTTCCCAGTGGCCGAGTGGCGCAAGGAGCGAAATTGCCTCCACCTCCCATCGGCGGCGTCGCTGCTTCAGCTTTCTTGAGCTGATTAGCTGAGTAGCTGATTCGGTCAATAACATGGCGTTCGCTTCTTGTCGTAGCATACCGCACGTATCACACTCTGATTATCCTTGTGAGCCCAACATGTCCCGTCTAGAACCTCAGCCATCCAGGCCAATCCACAACCCACCGAAGAAACAAAAGGCGAGAAGGCGGCTCGCCTTGACCAGCGCACTCAACAATCCGACAACTATTGCCGACCTGAGCAACTTGAACTCGCTGTTCTCTCGCCAAGCAGAGACTCCTGAAGCAACGGGGCACCTCGTGTCTCCTCTGGAAGAGCGTTCTACTCTTGCATGTCAGGCACTTCCCGGGTCTGGAAAATCGAAAAATAGGAAACGAAAGCGAAGAAGGACTGAAGACCTGGCCTCTCGCAACGACAATGCATCTGAAAGTTCATCCGTCAATGGCCTCGGCTCTCATACAATCCCCCCGAAGGATCAGACATCAATCCCTGGACCGTCATCCCGGCCACCCGCTGCTTTTCTCGACATTGATGCGACCCCGTCCCGTCTTCCTCTGAGCCTTGTTCCAGTTCCGAGCGCGACGATACTCCAGCAGATGCATGACAGATCGAAGCTCTTGGCAGCACAGGAAGGCAAGGTAAAGCTGGAAGCACAGGTGCAGACTTTGGGAAAGGAGGTGGCCTTCAAGAACCAAGTGCGTGCAGCTTCCCGTTTTACTGAAACATCCGCCGTGACACTTACGTCGATGCGATACAGATGTTATCTGGCCATGAGGAAACCCTAGAGCGAATCAAACAGAACTTTACCTGTAACATTTGTTTCGAGCTTCTCCGAGATCCGCATGCGTACGTTCCCTTCTCTCCTGTCACTTGAGCCTTTGATTTACATGTCATCTTTTGCTAGATTGGCCCCCTGTGGACACACGGCTTGCGCCCCATGTCTGCTGGAATGGTTTGGGTCCATAAATTCCCTATTACGCCCACCGCAACATCATGAACAGGAGAACATCGCGGATTACATCAGGAAACGCACGAAATGCTGCTTCACCTGCCGAACCGCTGTGGCACATAAGCCAATCCCGTCATACATCCTCAAAGATACAGTACAAGCATTGTCGCAACAGTTCAAGTTCTCAAACTGCCGCGAGGGAGAGAACACCGAACCCCTCGCTGAGCCCATCTCTGCAGCGGATCGCGCGACAATGTGGGACGCTGTTTTCAGACCAGTCACCGCTCGAAGGTGGTTTGTAGATGACGAAGACTACGGCGTCAGGCGATGTTCCGCTTGCGGTTTCGAAATCGAAGGAAGAAATTGCTACCACTGTGACGAGCACTTCAGCGACATCACGGATGTGTCCGACTCCGAAGATTACTCTTCCGAAAACAGCGTCATGTTCCGCATCCCTCCGCCTGTTGGTTTCGATGAAGCTCAATGGCCCGGAGATGGAAGCGAAGATGAGGACGATCTGTCCGGCGAAGAGGAAGAAGGCTACATGCGTCCACGAGACTGGCGTGATGATGGCGATCTCGTCAGGGAACTCGACCCCTACGTTCGAGCTATCCGAAGGGAAAGAAACAGAAATGGAATCTTGCCCCAGGATTTCCATTTTGGTTTCGATGGTGCAGACCTGGGAGACGTTTCAGACGACGAGAGAGATAGTTACGAAGGGAGCTTTATCGATGACGATGACAACGGTCCGGAGAGACATTTCATTAGAGGCTATGATTACGACAGAGAGGACGACGACAGCCACCACTCGGATGACGATACCGATATCCAACGAAGCGATCACTCAGGCACACGGGACGCCATTGATAGATACGGGCGACCCACGCGAGTTGGAGGGCGCCAAATAGCTTATTCACCCTCTTTCGATGGATTGTGAGTGTGTCGATTTCGATCACCGTTGTTCGCTTCGAAACTGACACAGAAGTTGAGTTTATCAGGTCTACTGGAAGCGTCCATAATGCCGAATCCGATCCCGCCGAAGGTGGCCTGGATCGCCAACAGGCGTCGACGAGAATAACAAATCACGGGGATGACCTTGATTCTGGAGACGAGGATTTGTCGAACGAGGATTGGGGCGTAGCTGCACCTGGCCGTCGCTCTAGCTCTCGCGACAGTGTTGACACGCTCACTCGGGCTATTGGCGATGACGTCGTTGGTCAATACCGTAGACGACGTCGCATTGTACCGCCTTCTTCGGAAGAGGAGTAATCAAGGACGAGGGCGTCGTCAGTCTCGCGCTGCAACAGCGGGGAATGCCAGGCATCAAAGGTGTTTTGCCGAGCAATGCTGTCGAACATGTCTATGTTACATCTCGCTTAGTGTGATGCTCCGTTGTTATACAAGGCTGTGAAGTTTCCTATATGCAAGGCAGATAGAGCCCGAAGCAATGAACGCATATCATCGACCGACACCTTTACAGAACAAGCTTCTTGTTCATGTCCTTGGCCTTCTTGGTGCTCTCCTTGTGACTTGCAAACTCGACATCGGTGCTGAATCCGCCAGCTGTACCAGCAGCAGCGCCTGTCAGTTTCGCTTCCAGAGGGATTCCCAGAACCTCCTGCTTGAAATGCCGTCCGATTTTTGTGATGCGGTCAACGAGCGCGCTCGGCTCGCTTGGGTCCTCTGGTGCTTCTCTAGTCCATATGTTGAGACGGAAGCTGTAGGCGGAAAAAAGCAAGTTGGGAATACATGAGCGAGAGCCGAAGAGCCTAGAAGTCAATGATCGCAACGGTACTGACAAGTTGGGTCGAGCGTTGATTATCACACCTGTAATCATGTCCGACTGGTTTTGAGGTGCCGCAAAGTCCTTCTTATCTCCAGCATCTGTGTCGTATGTTTCACCGATGGCAGCCAAGACCTTGAGTAGAGACGCTGATTGTCAACGGGGATGTCTGGAAACGAGCGTCGCGAGATCGATTGCTCACGGTAAACAGCCACATCTGATCGATTCGATCCTCGAACTTGCCTCTGGGAAACTGTACCGACCATTTCCCACCGTGTTTGTTTGCCGGATCCTCCCATGCTGGAAGAACAGCGTCCTGATTGATGGCAAAGAGAGGTGATAATCAGAATGATATATGAATCCAGGACGTTGACGACTCACCCTCATCAAATAGTAATCCGCCTTCTTGTCCAATTTACTGGGTGGAAGAAGGTTGTTGTGCAAGCTGGCAAGCGTTTGCATTTGCGTTAGTCTCGAATATTTGCGTCTCGCCACTGATTTCGAGCTCGACTCTACTCACCCCCAGAACTCCTCGACGGAATCGAACGTGACCACCTTTCTGATTTCCTCCATCCAGCTTGCAGCCTTTTCGACTGTTCCTCCGGCGGTCGATCCAGGATTCGGTGTCTTGGGCACGTTCTTGTTGTTAGGCGAGCCGAAATATAGTGTCCATGGTGTGTACAGGGGATGCTAGAAACCGAGAGTTGAATAAACATCGCAGCGGAATGAGAGGACGGCGAGAAATGTCGCGGAAGAGGAGTAGCGGGGCAAAAAGGGGAGGAGGGGAATCTGGGAAAGATCGACCTACTTTGAGGTTGAATGACGCCGGGTCGTCAAATACTGTCTTTTCGCCATGGTCTTCCTCCTTGCCGTTGGCTTCTCTAATCTCTCCATCCTCGAGATCGGTTCCATCAGTCTCATCCTCATGCGAAGAGCCCTCGGTCTTGCCGTTTGTGTTTTGTACATCCTCGTCCTGATCGTGGGAAGCGGTGATGTGCATGGCTTCTAGTGCGTTGGACACGACGCTTGTGGCCTGTTGAGCGGCTGCTGAGACGGCGCCGAGGATGCCAGTCGTGGAATCGTCCTGTGAAGCCATGATGGGTGATATGGGATGGGCGTGGATGGCGATGTCCGTCCTTGGAGTGGATGAACCTGAACAAACTGCCCTTTGTGCCGTCAAGTGAAACACGATCATCATAGCGTCTGAAGAAGAGATGTACACAAGCGCACGCGCTTCTACAGGTACTGCCGAAGCGCATCCCTCTCCGGCCGCCGCCCCAACTCCCCTGCCCAGGCTGCCCCTGCCTGCCCCGGCCCGCGTCTGTTTTTCAAATTCATCACCTGATGCTGTGGTAGTCACCCATGTCCCTTGTCCGTTCACCCCGAATCCACCATGACCCGAGGACGCGCACCCAACTTGGCCCTCCCGCTCACAAAGGCCCTCGCACAGCAGCGCGACTACAGAGCCCGGAAGGCTGCCAACATCTCCCGCCTCGAAAAGGAAACCGACGAGCTTCGCACCGAAAACTCTCAACTCCGCCAGGAACTCGTTGGGTTACGCACAGGGCCGTCGTCGCTCGCTGGTTTAGATGCGCAGGTTACCGCACATATCCCTTCGGCCGACTCGAATCTCCAGGCTCAGGCAGAGTATGACCACCTCAAGAGCAAGTATCAGGCGCTAGAGGCGGAGGTGCAGAGAAAGGAACACGTCCTGCAGGTCCTCAAGGACAAGGAGCGAGAAGCATTCGCACGTCTGGAGGGTCTGCTGAAGCAGAGCTTGGAGGTCGTAGGAAGTGCTCTTGTCACGCAAGACGTGCCGGGTGCGCCTGTCGACGGTCGAGCTATCAAAGAAGAGCCGCTGCAGAGCGTGTCGGAATCCTTCCTCGCTTCCCATGGCCCTTACGGGAAGGATACCGTTGGACATGTGGTCAGAGCATCGGCCTTTCCTGGACCCTTGACTTCGCACAGTGTTCGTCGAATTTCGCTAGATCAGCAATATCCGCAATCGATCCAGGAATCGGCCACATCTACGTACGATGACACGTCGCTGTCGCCCGACCCTGCCGAATCATGGCGCGCTCGGAAACGGCTTAGATCGTCCTCCGGATTTCCGACCGAGACAGCAACCACGCCGTATTCCGCCACCCGCCCTTATCGCCCGAACATGCCGCTGTCGAGTGGTCCACCATACGCCGCACCTTTTACATATTCCGTGGATTCCCCGGCGAGCATTGGACATCAAGGTTATGGATCGCATCATCCTGTCCATCCGACGTCCTCGCCTTTTGCCTTTGCTGATGGACCGCTTCATCCTATCGCGAGAAGAGATTCGGAGCGAAATCATCTGCCGTCGTATCCTGCGGAAAACGGTCCTTCTCCGACATATCCACTTGTCACCTCCAACTCTTCGGCGCACCTGCATTCCACCGACAGCAGATACACGCAACCAATCTTGCCAGCGATTACTCCTCCTTGGGAGAGCCGTGCGAGCGTGAGTAGGATGGCTATTTCGAAGGCCGAAACAGCACTAAAATTCCTTGATTCGCCAGGAGCAGATTCCGCAACTTGCTCCGCCCTCGTCTGCCGTTCGAACCGACGCGCGTCCGCCTTATGCAATGACTCCGGCATCCGCTACTGGCTTCGAAGCTAGCTATCAGCGCAAGGTCCGAGCCCAGGAGACGCGCCATCTCGCTTCGCCGCCACTCTCTCTGCAGGAGACGACAAAGTTTTCAAAATCGCCTGCGCTTGGCGTACATGACCGTGCGTCAATGTCGCAAAGTGGGATGTCTTCTCGCGCGACAATATCCCACGTTTCAGAAGCGTGGCAATCCGGTTCGGCGACGCCTGCGTACGCGCAAGATTTGCGCAAGGAATCGCGAGATTGCGGTTCTTCGGGTAGTTGCAAGCCGTCTGGGCGGACAAACGGAGAGTCTGAAGCTGCTGTGCGGTCGGGATTGTCGCCCAAACTTGCACCTCTCCAAGGACTGGTATCTCAAACCGAGTCGGGCCGCGAACCCGGACTTGGAGATGCTCAAGCGGCGCGAGCTGAAGGAATGGCGGCAGCAGTGCCCGCGGCGAATTGCTGCAATGGGCTTTTCGACTGTTCAGCCTTGCCCGCGAGCCTTTGGATGCCGCTGCACGCCATGTCGACTAGCTATGAAAGGGGGAACAATACATCAAAAACGGCAACGGCAACGACAGCGACAGCGAAAACGGCAACGACGGCGACAGCCGTCATCAAGCTTGCGTCTCCTGTGAATCGAGTCGTCGAGCTTGGGCAACCAGACTCTCTGCCGACGGAGCCATCTTTTGTGGGGACTGTAGATGGCAAGATCGGTCCA
Organism: Naganishia antarctica; assembly: GCA_025758675.1. Taxonomy (NCBI): domain Eukaryota; kingdom Fungi; phylum Basidiomycota; class Tremellomycetes; order Filobasidiales; family Filobasidiaceae; genus Naganishia; species Naganishia antarctica. The sequence continues at coordinate 48,967 of JANGFJ010000089.1, read as the reverse complement.
GGCGATACAGCGATACCGCCGAGCCCTGGCGCGAAAGAGGAGCCGGGCAAGGGGGCGCCTGACGAGTGCTGTTTCGGAATCGTGGACTGCGCTGGAGAAAGTGGCGATGTAGAGTAGAGAGTAGAGAGTAGAGAGTAGAGAGTAGAGAGTAGAGGCAGAGGAAGACTAAATATGCATCGTTCATGATGTCCCGTTTGCGGTCACCAGGACGCGTCGCTGCCTGTTTGCATCCGCGCGAGATGATTTCAGGCATAGCTGAAACATGAAACAGCGTGGCTCGCTGCTTCTTTCTTGTTCCATTCCCCGCTTTCCGTTCCTCCTTGCCGAAGATGCGCTTCCTCAAGTCCCTCACAAAGTCCATCAAGCGATCCGCGCCCCCGCTCTCCCCGGACGATGTCGCAGTGTCCGAGTTTGGCGTATTCCACCCAGACAGCCATCCTCCAGCCGACACCGCGCGCATCAGGCGTCCGTCCGGCCACGGGGATATCGCTCGGAGGGAGAGAAGAAGGAGCTCAAGTCTGCGGGCAGTGACGCGGAACGACGAACAGGATGTAGATCAGATGGGCAGTGCCATGGTGAGCGTCTCTCCGCCGACGTTCCTGTCCAAAGTGGGGACACCTGACAAGCTCGATCTGACGTATTCTCCGTGGACCCCAACCCAGCTTGCGCCTGCACTGCAATCCTACACTGCCCAGGATACCGTTTGCGATTCCCCGAAGTCGTCAGCCAGTGATCTCCCGCTCGCACCGTCGTCCCCCGTGCCGTCGTTTCGTCCAAATATTCCACAGGGGATCGTCATCACTCCGTCGAGTCCCAAAAAAGCCGAAACGAAGCGATACGCACCCTCTCCGGTCTCCCGCTCGAGCCGACGTGGCCACGATGACTTTGCCTCGTCGACTTGGCCATCAACACCCGAGAACGACGCAAAAATCGATCGCGAAAGCGCATGTATGTGCCCAGCCTCTCCTTTCCAAGATCCTCTCGAACAAGACGCCCGACACCTTGGCATGGGCCGACCGTTGACTGCCCCGCAACACTTGCAGCCCACTACAACTTTGGAGCGTTCATTCGACGGCTACCGCTCCGATCTGCTCACAGCGGATGCGGCATCGAGCCCACTGCTTCTCACACATCGTTCAGCCTCGCTACCTGCTCACGATCGACAGAAAGTCGCGTCTCAACCAAATTCACCTGAACTCCGATCAGTATCATTCACTTCCAATGACTCTACCCGTCTCTTGTCCTCGACTGACGATGGTGGTCTAGACACACCAGGACGAAACGAGGAGAGGTGGGGTAGAAAAACGATTCGAAAGACGAGGAGTTTCTCAGACGTCCTTTCGCGGAATCGCAAGCTGCGTACCGAACCCGACAGTCGTACCTTTCAGAAGCCCTTGATCACATGTAACGCGACCAAACAGCCTGAAACCAGTGACTCGTCCGGTGACCATAGTCCCTTGGCAATCTTGCCAACTATGGGATCGAAAAAAAAGAGTGGCTCTCTCTTCAAGACTGCTGTCGATTTGTTTCAGTTTCGGAAACCACGTCCAGAACTCAGCTCGGATACCGGGAAAGAAGGATCGTCGGCCAGTATTGCACCAGATACCAATCTGCAAGCGCTGTCGCCGGTTGATCCAAATCACGTCGTCAGTGCGGGGGCGAATGTTTTGGGTTCGGGACATGACTTGTCAAACGAGCTGGATACCGGCGTGTCGGAATTGACACCGGCGGAATCAAGGGTAGAGCCCAAGCTCTCTTCCGGCACGGGGAATAGTCCACAGCTGTCGAAGCTTGTACAAGGCCGATCTCCCGATGCCAAGTCGGTCGAGGATGGGAATCAAGGCTTCGGGAACCACATCGACGCAAAAGAGAGTAGTGGTGCCGACGTCCAGATGCAATTTGATGTATCGCCGCCAGATATACGTGTCAAGCCGAACGCATCCTCGCGTTCGAGATCGGGAAGGACGACTCCCGTGGATGGGAATTTCAAAAGGCCACATATCGGCACGCGCGCTCAATCTACCAGCTCGACCCTGTCTGGCAACAAATCGCAGGTCTCTGATAGAGAATCCCAGCCTTGGCATTCCAGTCGTGCTTTAAGCGAAGTCTCCGTATCCAGATCCACCACGGTCAGGGCTGTCAATGTCATTCGGCCTCTCCCGCCACCGTCCGGCATCTCGACAATAGCCTTGTCGTCATCAGTGCGCAATTCTCGCCAGAACAGTGTAGACGGCTTGGGAAGTGAATCGGAGCCCGTATCGATCCTCCGGTCAAACACTCCGATACAGACACCTCCATTGCATCCGCTCTCTGGCAGCCCCAGTGTTTCTTTTGCCGGAGGGACACCTAGGATATCCATCTCGTCGACAAGTTCGCAAATCGATTCTGGGACGATCAATGCGCCTTCACACCGTTACACATCTACAAGCCAAGAGGATGTGCACAATATCATTCCGTTCCACAATCCAACGTCGTCTCGCCCTCGATCTTCCACGCTATTTTCAACAGCCCCAGTCTGGCTCGCTTCAAACACAATTGCGAGTCCAGATAAAAAGCGGTCAAAGTTGATGAGAAGATTGTCTGCCGGTCTGATTGGTCCGTTTGATGACGCCAGCAAACGTCAGAGCTTTCGCGCATCTCCACAAGAACTCGGTTCTACAGGAGCGGAGTATTTCAGTGATTCCGGTCAGAGCACATCGGCAGCATCGGACTTCAATCCCCCCGGTCGGGAACCGGAAGAAACAATACAGGATTGGATGACTCGGCTATCACAAAGCAAGAAGCGGTCGGAGTTGGCAGCAGTTCTGGCTTCAAAGTGGGTTAGCATAAAAGAGTCGTCGCCCCTGATCCCTGACAAAGAGCAATTTACAGGCAAGATCCATGCTTTCAGGAAGCCCTGAATTTGTTATTGGGCGACTTTGTGTTCAATGATTTACCCCTAGATATCGCCCTCCGTAGATTCCTCCTTTCTATGATCTTACCTCGGGAGGCTCAGCAGATCGATAGGGTGTTGGAAGCTTTCGCCAAAAGGTATAATGCCTGTCATCCAGGCCTCTTTCGAGACTCCGGTATGTCCACGCCCTCCCGTATCGGAATACAAGTCCATTCATCGCTCATCTCCCCGCTTTGCAGATCATGCCTATGTTCTGGCATTCTCCTTGATCATGCTTCACACCGACGTGTACAATCGTAACAACAAACAAAAGATGACGAAAGCAGAGTACGTCCGGAATACCAGACTGGAAGGCGTATCCCCTGCGGTTTTAGAGGTATGGCATCTCAATCTGTGTGGCGCTTTTCTTAGTGCTGATCGTGAACGATGTCCAAAGGTCTTTCATGAGAATACCTGTCACTCCGAATTCATATTCGCCGGTAGCGCCGACGGCCTGGGTGATCTCAGTGACCGCCCGCGGACCCATAGGCGCTCGTCCCTCTTTTTCCAAACGAAAACTTCCCAGGACGCTCTTGCTTATTCCGGCACAGACAAAGCTGGATGTCGATTGCAAGCGGCTGTTGCGAAAGGCGACATCAGTCAGATGCAAACATCCTCGTCCAAATGGATTCCCAAAGAAGACCCAATGTCGTATATCGGGAGTTGGGGCGTTTTAGATCGAGAATGGGCGGAAAAGTCTTTCCAGCTCGCGCCTGCTATCGAGGTTGTCAAGCCCGCAGCGTCCACTCGTACTCCTGAAAGCGCCACGGCTACCGTTCTGAGGCTGAAAATAGTGAAGACAGGCTTACTCAGTCGAAAAGGTATGTCTTGTCTGTTTGAGCGAGACGTCTGTAGCACAAGCTCACCTAGCATTTACAGACGAACTTTTTCAGACAGGGAGGAAAAGCCAGAACAAGAAATGGAGGAGCTGGAGCGTGATCTTAACGAATACGCAACTAATCTTTCTGAAAGACTCGATTTGGGCATTGGCTCTTAATGAGCAAATCGAGCGATTACAAGCAGCTTCCAATCGTTCCCCTGGGACATTGCTGTCGCCCACCTTTACCGACTTCAAGCCAGAGGAAGTCATAGGCTTGACGAAGTGCGCGGCTGTTTTCGATAAATCATATACCAAGGTTGGTTCTCCCTTAATCGCGATAGGAGGTACTTTAGCTGATTTCACTGTTTTGAATATCCAGTATGAAAACACATTCAGACTGGCTATGCCGCATGGCCGGGAATATCTACTACAGGCAAATGACGAGTCCGAGATGAATGAATGGGTCTCTTTAATCAACTGGTCCGCAGCTTCCAAGACACTGGGCATTCCGACAACATCAGTGGCTTCTGCCTCGGACGAACAACGGGTTTCACGGCCGATCAACGAGGACGACCAGCTTCCTGTAGAAGCTGCAAGACGCGCCACGGAGGCTGAACCCGAGCCACTCCAGGAGCAGTCTTGGGCGCCGCCTGTGCCTAGCACACTTTGTAGCATAGGTTTCGTGATCAGAGTACGTCTCATGCGTTCCAGGCAAATTCCGCCGCTGATTCATAGGTTTCTGACAGCCTCTGATACAAGAGTACGAAGAGCGCTCGCAAGGGCTGGTCATCAAAATCAAAGAGGAACTCCGGCTGGCGCGAAACCTGGAGCTGTTGGTGATAATCAGCCGAAGCTCGCAAGAGCACATCACATCTTTGCTCCTGCTTATGGCAGAAAATATCCGACGGTGGAGGGCGGAACTTGCGAGGTTAAACTCCATCCGCATCAGGGACAAATGGTTATGAGAGGCGAAACCCAGATGTGACCCGGGTTTGCCGGTCAGTTACGTACGAGATGCATATTGCATATATTATGAAGTAAGGACAAAGCTTTTACAAGATGGGTATATCTTCTACTGCGAATCGATAACACGTTGCTCGTTATTAATACTGGCCGATGGAGTCCCCTGTACTGCCCGACCCAAAGTCACAGGGTATTGTGGGTGTCGGACGATGACGAGTTGTTGTACAATGTTGATAGCATCTGACTAAAACAACAGCTTGGTTTCTGGTGCTTGTCTCGGCAGCACAAGGATGCAAGCTGGATGGCATCACTCGCTCGTTTTTTGTGTCATCGACGATCGCTACGCTGGCTTCGACAGCGCCATGCTTGCGACACGTGCGACTACGTGTTATTTACTCATCGGTCGATACCTTACTTACCTTCTATCAGAAGAAAAAACTTGACTTGTGCTAGACCTGTTTGCGCTTCGTCGCTTCATGCCATCCCGATCTTCATCCAATATATCGATTGCCCACTTCTGGGTGGTGGTCTTTCATGCATTATTCGCCGTTCACCAACGACAACATTACGCACTCCATCGAACGTGCACAGACATCCTCGAAAATCTAGCCTACTTGCTCCGGAACTTTCCGTTCTGTGGCACATAAGCAGATGCCGGTGCGTCACATTGCATCACAGGGCGAGATAGAAAGGGGACACATTATTCGGCAAGGGGAGCGAAGGAGATTCTACAATGGATCACGGTATACTCTGCTAATCACGATCCGACGTATGATCCGCGCCCGTGTCGCTTCAGTAAGCTGTTTTGGAAGACCGTCCGCCATTCTGTGTGGGTGAAGTCATCAACATGTGGCGTCGCGCTGCCAGTGTGACAAAAAGCGGAGTATACCAAAACTGCCGTGAACCCGTATCGGTAGCAATGCCCTTCCGCACAAGCACATTTCGTGACACTCGCTGGTGAAAGATTCTCATTAATGTTCATTGTTAGGTCCGTATGTCTTATCAGACCTTCTATGAGGCCATGATTTTGATCTCGAAGGAATTAGTTTTCAAGATGATCTCTTCCTCGCTGGGTTGCCCTGATATGATGTCATTCATATCAAATGGGTCCTCGGTCGCAGTCGCTGTTTCCTGGTTTATACGATCCTGAAACCATTCGCGAAGTCGTTTTGGAACGCTAGTGAGTTGCCAGGATATTTCCCATCGGCGTAGATGGTCGCATGTCGAGAGGAGTGTTGGATTGGACTTCCAGATTCGCTGGGGACTTTCATCAAATGCGTGTAACTTTGTTGATCATGCTCCCCCAGTCCTCCTCGTTTCGACTTTCTGTTCGTTTCTTATGTGGTTGTTTAATACCTCGTGATGATCATTCAAGCTTCATTATCCGTCGTTGTGCATTTAGATACTTTTTTGACCATGGGTCTGATGCGTTTGAAGAAATGTGTGAAAAATGTGGCATTGTGGTGTCAACTTACCAGGTTTCAAGTGCTGGAATTGCGGGCAGACATGTTGGCGTTGAACCCTGTAAAAGTCATCCACGGAGAACAAAGGGGTTTCTTAAAGCACATCGCAAGGTACTCGGGGTACCGTGTCAAACTGGGGATGTGTTGAAGAATAAAGAATGGTATCCAGTATCTGGGGTGCAGTTCCCCGAAATCTTCGGAAAATCTAGCTACAGCTGCGGTAACGCTTGTTTGGTGGTTTCCGATGGCTTTACATGTCGCGGGCAGCTAAGCTTTATCTGTCAAAGGTCAGGTGTGTCAACGTGGAGAGGGATTCTGCACACGTTCGTACAAATGCAATCGACTTACGTACGAACGACAAATCCTTATACGACGAGCCAAGGGTAGCTAGTCCTGTAGAAATGTCTTGCGGCGGAGAAGGGGTGCTTCGGGGTAGAGAGTAAATCAAAGGGTGAATATCAAGTCATAAGTTAGTCTACAACATGAAGCTGGAAAGCTGCCATATATTCCTGAAGCCCGATAGTGAGGCTTTCAGCTACACTGTGGAAGAGTTCTGCGTAAAGAGGTTGAGTTTACACATAGCTATGCTGGTTCACGAGAAGTAACAGGTTTAGCGTGAAAGGCGAACGTTTGTGTGGAACGGTTCACGTGAAAGGACGAAGTATACGTGAAGTTCGCGTGAACGGTGAAAGCTCACCTAACGGTTCACGAGTGGTCGATGGTGGACCGCTTCATGTGTAAGGACTGTAGGGAGGTTTGGAAGCTGGAGCTGTCGGTAATCAGGTACTAGCAGTCGTTGTTGGTGATAGTACTGAAGAAGGAAGTAAAGCGAGTGTATCGTGCAAGCAGAATGAACATATAGACCTGTCTCGCCACACTGAGCAATACGCTATCTCTACATCACACCTAATAACATCACTCGATCTAAAATTTGAGTTGACACGTGAATCGTAAAAGCAAGTCAATTGGTTCTTCGTGCGATGCTTCTAACATGCATGAAGCGAGGTGAACGTCAGTGCAAATCGATGGTGTGCATGTCATGTCATTCAGCCCGACCTCTTGAACTAAACAAACGGAATCATCGCGGCAAATCAGCTTGGCCTCCAACAGATTATGTAAAGATTACATGCTGTTGTTAGCGTGGATCTTAAACACGGTAATTCCAAGTCAGTTCACTATTTTCATTTTCGTCCCTAGATGAAATGCTAAAAGAGCTGAAAGAGCTGACTCTGTGCAGTGACTTAGGAAGACGGGTGCTTTCAAAATTGAGGATGCTACAAAAATTTGATATCTGCCATAACCAGGTATTGTCTATGGGGCAGCTGTTGTTCCATTGTTGGTGGAATGCCTGATCAGCTGTAGCCCCCTCAACTTTAGTAGGAAGACCATTGCATAATGAGCTTATAGCCAACGTAGAAGAAAGTGAAGCGCAGCGGCACTACTTCAAACAAACGAAAGCAGTCAAGGCTATGAACGAGGAAGTGACTGAAAGTCAGGCGGAACAAATGAATATCGTCGTCATGCTTTACTAAAGTACTAGCTCTCTCTACAAAAAGAGGCGTCTTAGAGGCGTCTTCAACTGTACCGTATTCAAATTGAACCTTGTCACATTGCGTCCTTGTTATTGAGAGGCCGAATTCCACTTCAGATGTCATTTTCGAGCACTTGAAAAAGAGACTGGCTCACGGTATACCTCGTCTGAACTCCTCATCCGTCAACGGCTGCCCAATTTTAAAGCGAGCACTTGACCACGTTTTGGACATGCCATAGCTTGTGTTGGACGTTTCTGTCCGCGTTCATCCACAAATCTATGGTAACACCAATGGGAAGATGTGATCGCCCAAACTATTTCCGGGTAAGCAGATAAGTCGTGTCAGCCAAGACATAGTAGACATCACCAGTGCAGGAAACCTGCACTATGACAGATTTTTGTAGCAGAAGTGCTAAGAAATACAATTCACCTGTTCCTGCACTTGCTAATTTATCTTGACCGGAAGATATGATGGAACCAAGTATTTTCACAGTCATATTGGCAACGTGCAAGGTGAAATGTTGACAAAGAGCGAATCTATAGTCTGGAGAAAGGGAGGCGGGGGAGGATTCGGTCACTCTCCCCGGCCTACACGCATCGGAAGCAGTCCTTGGCCCCTCAATTGCGACAAGAAAGAGCTTCCTTGTGAACTCTACTCTTCAACAAGCTCTTCAAGCAACGTAAGATGTCGTATAGCAGTAACGAGTGTCATAACTTTTGCGACTATTGTCGTATAAGAAGCGCTTTGCGCTGGATTCTGCCACGAGGCCCGAAACGTAACGGCGGTACATTTTGGCTGGCTCCTCTGCTCCGTCACGACGGTATCACTGCTTTCCAGTGAAAGTCTTAATTGTAATGTTTCGTTCAGCTGCTGGCGGTGAGGCAAGTGCCAGTCCTGCGTATTTAGCCTTTGAATCGCTGCTGAATCATTGGTGCGAAGATTGTGAAAGGCGTAGCCCAAGTCATGCCCAGCGCCGCTGCTGAGAAGATATTCAAGATTAGAGGTTGTCCCTAAAAGCTGGAGCGAATCGATGCAGTCCAGGCCGCTCCACAGTATCAGGCAAACCCTCATGCCTAGAATCCGAGCTGCATGCCTAGAATCCGGACTGAGATTGTGAGCCGGAATTGGACAATCACTCCAGAGCAAAGTAACCGTCGATATGTCAACAATAACCGATATTGAAAAGCGCGCTGAAGTTGGTGATCTCAAGGTAAACAGCTACTATGTTGGTAGTTGTGAGAGGCGCCTGATTTCCAATGAGTCTCCTAAAGCGGATGCTTGTGCATGGCAGGTTCAAGTGAGAGCGAAAATGTAAGCAATTCCCTGCACAACTTTCGAAAGTTCGAAGTTGAGGAAGTGGAATTTTTTTCGATCTTATAAGATGGGCGCTCTCTGTATGCTTCTGCGAGCGTCTCGTTGCCATTACGAGTGTGTCAAATTCTTGGGTACAGTAAGAAGCAAATCACAATTCAATAAGGCAAGATAGTCATCTGAAATCAAATTTCTGTACTCTCTTTACTCGTTTTTTTCGCTCGGTGATAGGCTTCTTCATCTGGTATTACTTCTTGTCCATTGTCTGAAAGGCGGGATTCAATGCTGTTTGTTGAGTTCAAAGCCATGTCAGGTATAGCATACACTACCATTTTATCCTGTGCACCTGAGCTTGACATGTGCACTGCACCAGGTGTAGCCAGACCCGTCAAATGCCGTGCCGGGATAAAAGAGCGGAAATGGGAATAATTACAGGGTCGAGATCAGTCTACCAGCCGGAGGATCAGCGCCAGCTATGTGTATACAGAGTGTCTGGCTAGAACTCTACTGTTACGACAGCAGGCAGGTTTCGTCTATAATACCAGCTAACGCTGAGAAAACATCCTACGTCATGTGTTATATCGCAGTTCACATAAATGACTTCAGGTACAGAATGGCGGCCTCAGTGGCGCACAACCTTTACTTGAACATAGAGAATACTTGAAGAAAAATCGATATGGTGCATGCGCGTACTTGAGCGGTTGACGCACAAAAAAAAGAACGGTGTCGGACGGTGCGGATAAAGCACTTTAGAAAGCAACACACTGCAAACATTACGAGCCAAGAGACAAACAAATGCCGGTCGGAAATAGGTAGGAAAGAAATATTAACAAAAGGCAACGGAAAGAAACATTCATATTGTGTCTTACGGCCCTGTAGCTATTACTGCACCTTCATACTATACAGAATCAATAATATCTCGCTCAATGATCCTATCTTCAAGCCTCTTCACAAATAGAGCCAGCGGCGAACTGGTACCGAGGAAAAATTACGTTCAAAATAGAAAGACAAGGTTGATTCTCAGTGTGGGTGTGAGTGTGAGGAATAAGAGACAGTGCACAACGTCGAAGGAGCGCGAGAATCACTCGTGAAGAGCGTCATCCCTCAATAATTCAAGCTTCGCCGCCACGTGTCTTTTTATAAAGTTGAAGGCGATATCGGCTCTTTCGACTCAGACCATTCTGCAACGTTTGGGTTTCTCTAGTGTTGTTATCATCAGTTAAACTGCATTTTTTCCCAAACGTCAGAAAGAAGGAACTTGAGGTTTTATCAAAAAGTTTGCCGAAGAAAAATGTAAGCCGCTACATTCGGACCTCCGCACAGAGTGACTCTGCTTCTTTTGGCACCAAGCACCTAACCACTGTTCTAGTCAACTGTCACGCCATTTCAGTAGATCGACTATGTCAAGCAGGGATACTTCAAGTCTCCGCCTGACAGCGTTTGGCTGCACGATAGCCACCTGCCGCCCTCCTCGGGACGAGCCGCAAGCGCTGCTGGTTGCTTCCCATACGAGAAGATACATTGGAAGTACTACTGACCAATGCCGGCGAAAGAAGCTGTTGCTTCTCATTGTTGAGTAGGAAAATGGGGATGATAGTGGTGGTGGGATACTGAATTCTGCTACATTCACGCCCCCTCCCCCCCTCCCCCGACGTATCAGTTCGCAAGATAGACGTATACTTGGCAGAGGTTTCGGGTGTATTCGATAAAACAAATGTGTTCTTTGGCTACTCCCTGTTGCAGTTTGAATCCCGTTGGTATGTGTGCGTTAATCGAAGCAGTTCCGCGAAATTCAGCGCAGAATCGACGACCAACATCACAAACCTCACCGAGATTTCTGTCTGTGCTCGAAATCGAGGACCGATCACTGCTACAGCTTCAAAACAACGGAATCCCGTGTGATGAGTTCGCAAAGTATCACTTGCCTGCCCTTGCCATTTGTCAGGACAAAAGGAAGTACGATGGAGCGCGTCTGGAGTTGAACATGACATGCTCCCTGAAGTCGGGAACAGGACCAGCACCAAGAGCCGATTCTATCGGCTGACCTACGTTTTCGATATCAATCTCCCAACATCAGCTAGTCTTTTCGTGACACCTGTTCGTGGGTGCCGACAGCGGGCACATAGACCAACCAAGCAGAGCTGTTGTCTCAGAGTTAGCCATGCCAGGAAGAAAGCTCGGTTAGCCTGAGCGAGCGTTGCAGTTCGACTTAACCTGGAGATGGAGACTGTGATGGTTCATGATTGTCATCCATGAGTGAGCACCATGACTCCTAGACCACAACGCCGTACAGATATCGAAGGGTACGGCAAGTCAAACGGCTTTCTCCTTCAGCGAACAGCCAGACTTCTTGCCACCATCCTCGTCGAACTCGCACGGCCGCACCCGCTTCTTTGGCAGATTTGAAAGACCATCATAACGCTTTCAGCCCCGGACACTCAGTATTCGCCTGGGAATGCCAATATCTTCACCCTCTATCATAGCCTGTACATGGGGGGAGCGATTTCCAGCAACCGCTTATTCTCTTAACAGTCGTATACTGAATGGCTTTGATGGCGGATCAGCTGTCTGCTGTCGCGTTTTTACTAGGAAAAAGTAGTAAAAGAGTTGGCGCAGCGTTTTTCCAAGGGCCTTCGCCCGGCGGCAGCGTTGCTCGCTATCATATTTGTCTGCAGCTTTTTATTCCTCTCGAAAGGCTATGTCTGCTCAAGGCAAAGGCTTAGGGGTTTATCATGTCTCGCAAATTTCAGATACTTGACCTCCGTGTTACAGCACCTTGTACCATTGATGTCCGACTACAAAGATTGACTGGACTGGCGACAGAGCTTGGTTCAGACTTGGAAGGCCTTCCACACAGAAACGGCTCTTACGCATTTGTGCGCAAGCCACTGCCGAGGTAGATACAAAAGCCGTATTACAATTTCAACTCAGAATACCCTGTTCCCGATCTATCGCTTCCTCACGACAATCTTCTTCATCTTCGGTTTACTGGTGCCTGGTACGGCTTCGTTTCCTCCCAACATGTTGGCCGAATCAGCGGTTTGACCCGCGCCCACCCGCTTTCTTTCCTTCTCCTGCTCGAGCTCTCGCCGAACCGAATGTACAGCGATCCCAAGTGCTACTGCCGGCGAGTTGATAGGTAGGCGATCATCCATAGGCGGGAATGGATGCGGTGCAGACGGTGGCAGATTGCGCGTCATTTTACGTGGCGCTTTGTACTGTGTTGCTGCCGTTCCAGATGCGGCCGTCTTGTTGCCTTTACCTCTCGTAACAGCCTCAGCTCGTTGCATCGATTTCTTCTCTCCTTTGGCGACTTCAACGCGATTGAGCTTCACCTCTTCAGGCTTTGGGACAAGGGACGGGTTCATTTTCTGGATCTGCGTAGCTATATAGCTGCAGAGCTGAGTACCTAAGACAAACGATCACGGTTGAGCATTGATCAATGACCGAAATGAATTTCGTGTACTTACGGTTCTGTACAATGGGATGAGCGAATTTGTTGTCTGCTTTTACGAGCACTTTGACTCGACCTGGATTGCGCCAGTCTGCTGGATGTGTCTTTTCAATCTGTGGGTGGCCGGAAGAGGAGAGAGCACGAAGAGCGGATTCAAGTTGAATGTGAGCAAGTCGAAAAGTAAAGTTGGACGCGGAAAACTTGCCTCGTGAACGCACTGCAGGCCTAGAGAAGAGCAAGCCTTGGCTATATGCAAACTCTGGGGCCACCAGACGGCTTTCGATCTGGGCACTCGACGTCCCTGATTGACGGAAAGTTTTGCGTCAAAATACAAGGGGTAAAGAGTGTACCAACTGAGCAAAGAGCGCGAGAGGCGTCAGCATAGAGAATCCACATACGATTCTGGTCGTACGTACGCCTTGTATTCCTGTTGATCCTTCATGATCATTCCAGCTCCGAGCTGTTTTTCGAGCTTTTTCATCCTCGCTTCCTCTGCCTGCTGCATTTTTAGAAAATCTCCCATGATTCCGCCCATGGGCCCTTGATTGGGCATGAGGTCCCCAGAAGGACGGAGATCTGAGGCCGAGGTAGAAGCGATGTTGCGACTTGAAGGCGTGGCCGAGGCCGTCGGTCTTCCTACATTGTCGCCGAAACCCCTTCCCTGCTCTGCGACTCGCTCCATATCCATGTCATAATTTCCGGAAGCATCTGCCGCTGCGTCGACATCTTGATCTGTGATTTCCTCGAGCAAAGCGCCTTGTGCGCCGGTATTGCGAAGATAGTGATTGGATGAATTGCTGTGTGACGGGGCGTCTGGCAGCGGGAAATCGGTGTCGTCGTCAAAGACTTCCTCTACGGAGGGCATTGTTTACGTGGATTTGGGTTGATTGCGGGTGAGTGGCTGATGGGACAGGCATGGTATTCCGCATATTCGGCGTTGATATCAGACGACGAGGAGAAGGAGAAGAGTGGACACGGGTCGATCGCCCCCTCTAGCGCGCGGAGGCTCGGCTGCAGCGCAGCAGCAACAGTGCAATGGGATGCCAAAAGTGAGCGCAGAGACGCGGCGATGCTTTGTACAATGTAGCTGCAGCTATGGGAGCTTGACCGCTGCGATGGGCAGGTCGGACTCGTACGAACAGATGGCATGCGCTCCGTCCAGTGAAAGGCGAAAGCAGCGCACGCACAATAGCCTATACTTTCATCCAGACCTTGACCTTCACCGTAGCAGGGGGCGTGACTGACGTAATAGACGGGTTGCTCTCGCTGCTGCTGCTATCTGCCCCCGCGCTAGTCGATCGCCTCATCCCTCTCGCTCCTGCTCCATCAGTCGTTTCTTGTTGCTTTGCTTTCCCGGTTGTGCGCAGTTCCAGTACTTCCAGTCCCTTCAGTCCTCGTTGCTCTGCCTTGGTTCCATCATCCGCAGACCATCCCTGACCTCACCGACACCCACCTCTCGAGCGTGTCTCCCCTGCCATATCAATCAAGTCCAATCAGCCGCGTAGAGCAACCCCAACAATCAACCCCGCCATCACACAAGATGGCGTCTGCGCTCCAGCAACACCATCTCAAAGGCCTCGCCGCCATGGAGGCAAAGGCCAAGAAGCGCGGTGCGAGATCGACAGGTGAACCTCCGGAAGCCAACATTGCAAACGACGCAGACTCGCTCAAATCAGCCAAGCACAGGAATGGATCTGATCCCATGGACCAAGACGATGTCGTCGGTAATGCGAGCATGGATATCCCGGAAATTGACTTTACGCAACATCAACTAGACACCGGCGAGTTCGTCTCTACGCACGAACGTATCGTCAAGGACGTTCAAGCACCCGCGATGCATCCTCCAACAGACGAGCAATTCTACTCGTCCCAAGATCCGTCAAAGCCCGACATTGCTTTCCTCAAGAATCACTTTTACCGAGAAGGTCGACTGACAGAAGAGCAAGCTTTGTTCATTCTCGAAAAGGGCGGAGAAGTCCTGCGGCAAGAACCAAACCTCCTCGAGGTCGACGCACCCATCACCGTTTGCGGCGATATTCACGGACAGTATTACGATCTGATGAAGCTATTCGAAGTCGGCGGTAATCCTGCAGACACGAGGTACTTGTTCCTCGGCGATTACGTAGACCGAGGCTATTTCTCAATCGAGGTCAGTCTTTCTTTCACTTGTTTAGCCTCACGCCTTGATGCTCAAGCACATCCGGTCGGCTACATGCACACCAGTGTGTTTTATACCTCTGGGCCCTCAAAATCTGGTACCCGGACACTTTATTCTTGCTCAGAGGAAATCACGAATGCCGACATCTCACAGACTACTTTACGTTCAAGCTGGAATGCAAACACAAGTACTCGGAAACAATCTACAACGCCTGCATGGACTCGTTTTGCAATCTACCATTAGCAGCTGTCATGAATAAGCAGTTTCTCTGTATTCACGGCGGTCTCTCACCAGAACTCAACACATTGGATGATATACGAGCGGTATGTGACATGATTCAAATCGGACATGGTTTCCATTGCTAACCTAGCATCGAGCTGTTGATAGATCAATCGCTTCCGGGAACCGCCTACGCATGGCCTGATGTGTGATCTCTTGTGGGCGGATCCACTAGAGGAATTCGGAAACGAAAAGACGAGCGAGACGTTCATTCACAACCACGTCAGAGGATGCTCCTACTTTTACACGTAGGCCACCTTAACGCCTCCTCCGGCTCCTCGCTTTTGTGCTCAAGCGAATCAACTTTTGCACAGATATAACGCCGCTTGCCAGTTTCTCGAGAGGAACAACCTGCTCTCCATCATTCGCGCCCATGAGGCTCAAGATGCTGGGTGAGTGGTCAAATTTGCCCTTTTAACCCTTTCGTACGTCGAAATTAACGCTCCGTATACGTGCTCTAGTTATCGGATGTACCGAAAGACTAAAACAACCGGGTTCCCTTCGGTGATGACTATCTTCAGTGCACCCAATTATCTTGATGTTTACGGCAACAAAGCAGCCGTGCTGAAATACGAATCCAACGTCATGAAGTAAGTTGGCGGGGACCTTTGATATGGTGCCCATAAGATGTTAACGTGTCGCCCTGCCCTTAGCATTCGGCAGTTCAACTGCACGCCACACCCGTACTGGTTGCCAAACTTCATGGACGTCTTTACCTGGAGTTTGCCATTTGTGGGCGAGAAAAGCGAGTCTCTGTGCGAATCAGCTATCCTCTGTCGCTTATCTTTGCGCTCCTTTTCATTGCAGTTAACGACATGCTCATTGCGATATTGAACTGCTGCACGAAGGAGGAGTTGGACGAGGTAGATGAAGAAGAACTGCACTCTCACGAAGCTGCCGTTACGCCGATCGATGAGGAAGAAGTCGAACTCGGCGAACACGGTCAAAAGGTCATCAAGGACAAAATCATGCTTGTTGGTAAAATGTCTCGAGTATTCGCTTTGCTACGGTAAGCCAACTTCAAGCCTGCGACTCGAAGGAGTCGGCCTATTGACGATTCTCCATTTTACTCCACGGTTTCACAGAGAGGAAACGGAGCGGGTTGGAGAGTTGCAAACATCCAACGACAACTCTGCTCTCCCTGACGATGCCCTGGCATCAGGTAGTGAAGGGGTCAAAGAAGCCATCCACGGATTCTCCGACGCGTAAGCCTTTCCGTGTTTGTAAACATCTTTCTTCAGGACCTGTGTCGCTCATAGTAAATCATATTACAGACGAAAGGCTGATATCACCAACGAACGTCTGCCGCCTGAGTTGATCGACGCTGATGAAGAAGCACCGGCCTCCCCCCTGAGGAGCAATCCTTCGTCTCCAAGCATGGATGGTTCACCAATACTTGGCGGAGTTTCGGCAGAGACCCCTCCTATGCTCATCAATCCCTTTGCCCAGGCAGCTTCGGCCGTCAGCCCGGCGTCTCCTGGCGAGCCCACGACACCCGGAACAGCAGAGTCTCCCCGAGGAATGGGCTCCCCTCTGGCCTTGGGTTCCCCTGCTATGGAATCGCCTTCTGCACCCCCTATGTGGAAACCCGGACACGGTCGACGCTTCTCGCTCGGTACAACCAAAGGTTCGCCTTCGAATAGACGAAGATCGCTGGATCAGACGATGGCACTCATGAAGGAGGTCCTAGAGGGAACGGACGCGCGTGCTGGAGAAGACGACAAGGGGATGGAAAGGATCGCCGATTCGATCAGCTCACCTGTGAATTTGGGATCTCCCATTCGAAAGCGGTCTACAGGCGGCCTGGCGTGAGGCTTTGAAACGTTTTTCAGTTCCGACAAAGGATGTTTGTACGATGTTTGTGTAGCAAAGTCACGAAGTATTTCGTGCTACGGTTTGCGTAACATTCATTCGGGACAGAAGTGCGCAGCTGTATTGCTGAAGTCTCGAGGACACCCGAGCGATTCATGAAGACGTCGCGGTGTGGTGTGGCGGACAAGGACTTGTATCAATGTTCTGTATCCATGCGTTTGTACAATTTGTGGTCAGGTTGGACTTTGGTCGCAGTATAGCATATTCGTGCATTGCCACAGGGAAGCAGGCAGGCGTATTGAGGAGGGAACATAGAGACATGGAGTACATAGGTAGAGCGATGATCGGTGCCGAAGACAAACGATACAGTTACTGCGCGCGCGAGCTCGTAAGCGAGAGACGGAACAATGCATAATGTGAATCCGAGCCGGGCTTTGGAATATCGCCGATCGGTCGTGTTGCCGAGGAAGCGGGAAGGAGATGGAAGATGATGATGGAAACGACGTGCGCATTCGTCGCTGGCCGTTGGTTGTTGGCTGTTGGCTGTAGGCTGTAGGCTGTTGGCTGTATGGTGAGGATCGGATGAGTACGGCGATGCACTGTATGACACACCCACAAACACAATCTCGCCCTCTCTCATGCCATACCCTATACAGCAACGTGATGAGCGTGGACGTTCCCCAAGGAAGAGGAAGAGGGGTTCCCCGTAACCCATCATCCCAATCCTGATTGCCGGTCCGACACTTTGCATCGCCCATCACTTGTCTACTGAGTTAGGGGCACTACTGGTCAGTAGTGGTTCGGTCCTGCCCCCACATACGTTCAAGATCATTCACACGCATAGCAGTCCTCTGATTCCGTACTCCTCCTTCCCTCTTGTTTTTCACTCCAGCTTGCTCGGTTCCCCCTCTCCAACGGCATACTTCTTCCCATGATGGCTGAATCTCGTCACAATTCCGAAGCCTCGTCACCTCAAGCCGCTTCGCATCTCCGTCAAGCGACATTCCCGAATGACAACTATCGATCGTCCGCTTACTCTCCACCGCACAACGGAAGCCGAGTGATCATCCAGAATCAACCTCTGGCGGAACTGGAAGCTCGTGCCACAGATATGGATGCCAACAATGTTCATCCTGAACGACAATGGTCGCAATATCCCGACAACACGACCACAGCATTCGTCACGTCTTCTAGCAAAACAGGCAATAAGACACGTCAAAGATTGGGCACGCAGCATTCCGTTAGATCAGAACAGCAAGAGCGCAAGTTCACCAACAGATTGGTGGTGGACCGAAAACCTGTGTTCCAGATAGGCATCAATGCTGACATGCGAGGTGAGCGGCTAATGCCGTCTGACCGTGGGATTCGGATCACCAACGAACATTTTGCTTCAACAGAGGCGACGGAAGTTCGCGTTCATGACGGATTGCTTGCTGGTGGCGTACCGCAGGATGTCCTTGATCCGACTGCTCCGCCGATCATTACACCGATATTCAAAACTCAACATATCCCCGAAGCCGCACTCTATACATCCTGTTCGAATACGCCGACACCATCTTCGATTTCGGCGAAAGATCAATCTTCTCCTTCGTTGCATTCAGTAGATTCGACAGCGCCGTGTCCGACAAGCGGCCGTCATCCAAGTGATTCCATTCAAATCCACCGCGCTCACGAATCTGTTTCTTCCAAATCTCACCGCCCACAGAAATCGGGCAGACGGTCTGACGATACTCTCGCACCTCCTCACTTCAAGTCAACCCCTCTGCAAATCAGCCAACACGGCTCCTTCGGCAATCGCATATCTACATTCTTCGGTCAGCAACGCCCAACGCCGGGTGCTCCACGCGCGAAACCGGCAACATCTCAAGGTTTGGTCCAAACTTCCCTCGTCGCGAACTCGAAGGAGGGCTACGCAGAAAGCGGTAACTTGTTTGGCATTTCGGCGAGCAGATCTCGTCAAACGCTACGAGCTCCAGCACATCCGTCCAAAAACATCAGGGAAGGGCCCAAACCCTTCGGATCCCGAATCAAGGCTGACAGATTTACACATCCGAGCTCCAGCACTCAAGATGGCACTTATTTGGCGGGCTCAGAAGGAGGTCTGGATAATGGTCATCAGATACCTCGCTCCGCTGGCGGGCCTATTTCTCTACATCGCGAACAGTATACGGCATCCTCTGCTGAAAGAGTGTTGGGATACGAAGAAAGAAGCATGAATCGTTCAAAACGCGACGGAGGGGATCACAATAGACATTTGCCGACAGCTGAACCGACAACTTGGAATACTTTGCAACGTGGTCCAGCCCCTGGCATTGTTGGTAATACGCACAGGAAGAGCGCCTCGGCAACCGTCAACAAGGATAAGTCTATCGGCAGTCCTGCAACGGAGTGGGATCGCTGGACAACGCCTTCCGACATAACCCGAGGTATCTATCCGGATTCAAAGGAAGACCGGATGAGGCACTTCAGCTGGGAGGTTAACCCCAGTTTGTCGGACGGACGGGAATTAATGGGTTTCGGCGGGGACCTGGGAAAGAAGCGTCTGCTGCTGGCCGGCCAAACCGACAGGGCAAATTCTCGCGGTGACCTGGTCATCGACGAGAGCGATGAATCCGGCAATAAACGACAAATTCCTTACATCATTGGGTTTGAGAAGCAAGTTTTGGCTTTGTGAGTTCAAATTTCGCTTGTCGCCCACGAGGTACTTAAACAGCATGCTTCGATGGCAGTGAACCTCTCATACAGGATGCGTTTTACTCTTTAGCTGGAAACAAGCATACTTTCTACCCCGCCGATTCGCCGCCTCCCAAACGCGTCCTGGATATCGGTACTGGCACTGGAGTGTAAGTGGTGGGGGCGAGTGACTCACAGGGTCTTGAGCTGATGTCATGCTTGACTATCAAAGGTGGCCTATCGCTATGGCTCAAGAATGGCGAGATGCAATATTCGTCGGCTTGGATATCGCCTCGATACAGACGGATCTGCACGCTCTGGCGAAAGGGGAGCACATGCTGCGCGAAAACGCTGCTGAAATCCCGGAGAGTGAATCCAGAATCTATTGGCAAGATCTTGCTAATAGGATAACTTGGCAGATCGGTGACTGGTAAGCCTTATTCCGCGAGGTACTTATTTGACGGGAACGATACCAACGTTTTCCGTTACTGTCATAATATTTTCTAGTCTGCAAGAATTGCCATTCGACACTGGAAGCTTCGACATGGTGCATATTCGATTTGTCGGACTGGGCGTTCCTGAATCGTTTTGGAGCAATGTTCTCTCCGAGGCTTCCAGAGTATTGAAGCGCGGCACAGGCGTCATGGAGGTGGGTGTCGCCAGAAAACCGCCCAGAAAACCGCCATGTAATCGCTGACCCACCATCTCTGATGTATGGATGTAGATTGTCGAAATGTCCAAGATTCTACCCTCAGTCACTCCCCATTCGTTGAAGGCATCGTTTGCGTCACTCATGCTGTCCAACTTCATCCACCAATACCCGTTCATTCCGATTCGACCAGCATCGGCCATGTCCGCCTTCGCGGTCAGCGAAGTTTTCAAGTTTGTTATCCGTCGCTCTGTAGTCGGGTTGGACGACCCGGCAAACGTACTGCTGCAAGCGATGGGCATTTGGGTCGACAGCGCACTTGGAAAGGGGAAACACGGCAGGGGCAGGGGGATGTCAGGAGATGGATTTGGTCGTTTAGCGGGCAAGACGCCCTCTGGGGCAACACGTACCACGCCGAGATGGGGTGAAGGTGTGATGGGCGAGCACGCCTTGACTCAGCTTCGACATCATGGCCTTTCCCAGCAACAGCCAGCGGCCGAGACGGTTGAAGCCGTGCGGGACCTCGAGAAGGACTACCTGTGTCTCGCTGAGCGTCCGGGTTCGAGAGTGAGCAAAGGCTCGAGCGATCCTTCAGGGGATGACGACGTGAACCTTGTAGTCTGGATCGCCAGGAAGAGGTAACAGGGGGAGCAAAGCTTCAGCCAAAATTCCGGTATAATGGGTTTAGGAGTCGAAATGCCGCAGGCTCAGCGCCGGTATGGGTCATCAACAAGTTGTAACTCATCGAGCTCGATATGATCAACAATGCAATTGTGCGAAGATGTAAAGCGAGCTCTGAGAGGGCATTTCCCAGGTCTTCCACAGCGAGACTCCGACGGTCAATCATCGGGAGCACTGGATGCTATGATACATTGCGAGATCGGTCTAAGGCTATTGCTTTTTCTTCAACGGTATCCCGAGCGGTGGCTTGGGCGGTAGCGTTCCATCAGCAGCGTCTTCCCTAAAGGCCACGACAACGTAGCCAACAAGTACGGTATTGGCCGCAACGACAGCCGAGATCGCTGCCCATGTCGCTGAACCTGTAAGAGGATGATGATCAGGACCGAGAGCGATGTTCGATTTCACCAGACGAGTGCTCACCACCCCATATCCAGTCTATTGTTACGAAGTATGTGGCAATGGGTGCGACGGCAACCAGAGTTGCAAACAGCAGCAGCTTGCCCAAGACCGCGCTTTGTAGCAGGATCAGACTGAATGAGTGTAGCCTTGGCCATACCTGGAGAGCGGCTACTCACTTTTGAATACCGGCATCACTCATGGCGGTGGTCGTGTGCAAGGCGGGGTGACTTGGGTCGAGACTGGGTCGGAACATAGGATGACAGTCCGTAGTCCGAATAACCCAATAACCTAATAACCTAATAACCTAATAATGCCATCAACGCCATCAACAAAGCCAAGCCAAGCTCTGTTCGCGGGCGGCCGAACGCGAATCAGCTACAGATACAGAGTATAGTGATGACGCCGGTCCGCTCAAGAATGGTTGAATGGTCGAGTAGTCGCCGTCTGCCCTGCTCGACTGCACCGCCCAGACCTCTGATTACACCACCACCCCAGGTGTCCCGGCTCCCTGCAGGCTTGCTATATATGAAGCCTTCCAGCGGCCCAAGGGCCGAGGACGCAAGAGGATCGCCGGCTTCCATGCGAGCGAACGGCATGCACCAGCAGAACCAGCTACGGACAAAGAGGTCTGGCCGTGGTTGGGATGATGCCTGGGATAGTTCGTCTGATCCTGAAGACAGCGCGAATCCAAAGTCGTCACAACGCAGGACGAATGTCATTGCAACGGCGAACCCGGCTCCTTCTCATGTCATTACCACTCCGATAGCGGTCCCCATTGCAAAACCGCCCGACTTGACAGAGTCCCAACGCATAGATTCCGAACCGCAAGACGATCGTCTACCAATACGGTCGTCATCCTATACGCACATTTCACCGCCATCTCCTTCATCGTATGGACCGCGAGCTGATTGGACAATCCTCGAGGATTCAGAAATAACTGAAGCGGAAAGGGTATACGAGACAGAGCGGAAGATCAGACTCCAGCGGTCGCAACTGAACGCTCCCCCAGTAAGCGAGCCAACGCACAACGGCAACGGAGCACTGTTACCCAAACCAAGAATCGGCCCGTCAACCACCTCCAGCAGGTCCTTTGGAAGTGGTGTTGCCGGTTTGAGCAAGAGTTTCATCAATATCGCTCTGGGATCATCGTCCGGCACCTCGACGCTCAGAGGGCAAAACGAAAAAGGGAAAGGGAGAGAAAGCGCCACTCTCACGACTGACCAGGGCCCGAATTCGCCAGCAAGGAAGCAGATTTATGGAAGGGACGCCATTAGGCCTGACATGGCTGAGATACTGAGAGGCAAGTCCATCTCGATAATCTGCATAGCCGGGTAGCTGAATCTCTCTTCGTAGACCCACTACATATTCTCAAAGACCCTACGCGTTACCCCCTATCGAGTTCGACGGGAACGGGCACTTCCACCCCAGTGGATTCTCTGCCGACACCGCCTTTGCCTCAAGGAGCTGATATATGCTATTCATCTGTCACGCAAGAACCGCCGACACAGAAAAGCCTGAAGCGAGCGGGATCGCTGCGGACAGAAAGACGAAGGGAGAAGTTCGCAAGAGTTCTTTCCGGTAAAGGCCGGGATCGCGGAGGATCAGTTGATTCTGGTGAGTCTAGCAACTTTTCGGCATCCAACTTTTATCAATTGCAACTGATCTGCCGCTCAGCTGAACTCCGAAAGTTGGCTTGGTCCGGGATTCCGCCAGAATTCCGTCATATCGCATGGCAGATGTTGCTCGTAAGTAGGAATAGCGTGTGCAATGGTGAGCGTCATTGTGCTCATCGACGGCATTCTCAGAATTACTTGCCGTTACCGCATCAACCAAGGTTAACCACTCTGGCAAGGAAAAGAAGAGAGTATGCACAGTTGGTAGAACAGGCCTTTGGTAGGGGTATGACACCAGCGGACGCCCAAGTGAGTGCCGTTTCGTACGCTTTACATGTACCTCCAATTGATGCCTCTTGTCCCTTAGATTTGGCATCAAATAGAGATTGATGTTCCGCGTACTCGCCCAGGGGTACCATTGTGGGCTTGTGAAGCCACGCAGCGAGTGGGTCGACTTGTTGGATCTATTCGAAATCTTGCCAGACTGATCTACTCGTGACTGTCTGTATGTGATTAGTCTCTGGAGAGAATACTCTACGTGCGGGCAATGCGCAACCCGGCATCTGGATATGTACAAGGCATTAACGACCTTGTTACCCCGTTCTTTGAGGTTTTCCTCGGCGCTTATATCAGTGAGTATCAATCATCGTTCAGACCAAACCCAGTGCGCCAACTAAATTCCTTTTTGGAAAATACAGCGTGTGACCCCGAGCTCTTCGACGTGACTCATCTGCCCGGCACGGTGTTAGCAGCTATTGAGGCGGACTCTTTCTGGTGCCTCTCCAAGCTACTTGACGGAATTCAAGACAACTACATTACCGCTCAACCCGGGATTCACAGATTGGTGAAAAGAATGGCTGAACTGGTCAGGCGCATAGACTGTAAGTGAGAGGTATAGCCATACCGTTCAGAGGTTGATCAAATTTCGCAACAGCCCCATTGGCGATGCATCTTGAAGATCAAGGTGTAGAGTTCATGCAGTTCGCATTCAGATGGATGAATTGTCTCTTGATGCGGGAAATCAGTGTCAAATGCACTATTCGCATGTGGGATACCTATTTAGTTCGTAGTGATGCCACTGAATCTCCGTGCTGAGACTGATGTTGGTTTTCGCGGCAGGCTGAAGGCACAGATGCCTTTTCTCAATTCCACCTTTACGTCTGCTCTGCCTTCTTAGTAAAATGGAGTGATAGACTCCAAGACATGGATTTTCAGGTACGGGCCACAAGTTCTTTGCTTTTATCACACTCCGTATCTGATGCGCAAGTTGTTGTCAGGAAATCATCATGTTCCTGCAATGTCTTCCCACGCAGGACTGGCAGGATCACGACATCGAGCTGCTTCTGTCGGAAGCTTTTGTCCTGAAGTCTGTATGGCAAGGCGCCGAGAATCATTTCACGGGCAACACGATCTCGCGTTGAGTCAATGTCAGATGAAATTATCAACACAGCCATCACAACACGTATACACCGTGTCAGAGTAATGATGAGCATATCCAAAGGCGAACAAATTCGCTACATGAAGCTACTGTATACCTTCTTGAAAGCTTGCATGTCCTGCTTCTGTTGAATCGGAGACGTCGTACACTGCTTCCAATCCGCCCGTTGTGGAATGTGTAGAAACTTGGCGAGAACTTCTCTAGATAAACGATAAAAGCATAAACGAGTTAGCAAATATGGGCCGAATTGCGAGAAATTGTTCGCCCTCACCTGCCAAATTGCACGTTGAATGGGCCCCGCATAAAGTGTACCAGCTTCTTTCCGCCTGGCAGATCAACGCGGAAATAATTCCGCCCAACTAAGTGTTTGACCGCCTCCGCACCATCGCTCTCGAATTGAAATCCTTGCTTCTGAGCTTCGCTGGTCATGAAGCTTTCGAGCTCAGCCAGCCGATGTTGAGGTACAGGTACCACTTGTACATGGTTATGTCCGCCTCTGCCTGATTGCCGGCTCAGTTCAAAGAAGGCCGGGGCCGCGTTGTATTCACCGAAGAGCCTTTCGAATTTGCCCTTGACTTCCTCGATTTCGTCAATTGTGGGTTGGCCGATCTCGATATCTAGAGCATAAGGCGTATTGCAGTGATGAATGGGAATAATCAAACAATGGCCACCTCCTGGTATCAAGGGCGGATTTTTGGAGTCTTCTGTGGGGATCAGCTGGCCCTTTGCCATGGCGATATACGTGTTGTTCCCGATAGCCACGATAAGTGATTTACTTTAGTAGAATAAAGTGTCAAACGAAGATCGGACGAGATCATGGTACGGACACTTACTCGACTGTCGGATTCGAGAGACAAAACCAGCATTCATGCTGCGTGATAGGTGGTAGATTTTCGCGAGGCTTGAAATTCGCACAGTGCTTGTAGAAGTGCTCTCCTAGTGCACCGCAACCTGGACATTTGTAGTCGTTGTCTGGTTTTCTATCCCCTTGATCTTCCTTCGACGGACAGTCCTTGATAAAATGGTCTCCCTGAACGGCAAGAGATTGAGCTTAAAGAAAGCGATGACTTTCACCTGTAGGGCTTACTCCACCGCAAATTCTGCAGACGTAGCTGAAGGTCGCCATCACGAATATCAGCTTGTCTATGCGTAATACTGGAACCGTAGTCAGGACCAACTCACCCGTCAGCTGGCTTTTTCCCCTTGTCTGGACAATCTTGTATTCGATGCTATGTGAATCAATGCAGCCGATCTCAGTTTCCCCTTGCATCTGAATTGTCCGATTGTTTTCTCGTACATCGGCACCGCCGCAAATCTTGCACACATAGCCTGTCGGTAGCTTGTCCCCTTGTGGACAGTCTTCCAGCCAATGCTAAAAAGTTGCATCAGCCATCTCTCCTTCAAGGGCTTGAAACCCGGAAGCTACTCTCACCCCAGGAGTGTCACACTTTCGACAGACATAGGTATCTGGAGGCGTTCCTGTTGTCAGAGAGTCTTGGTCAAAATCTGCCGGGTTGGTGGCCACACAAAGGTAAAGCATAACTCGCCTCTCTTCTGTCTCTTTTGCTCGGCATTCTGGAAGATAAAGTTCTGCTCATCCAGCGCTTGCCGCTTCTGACCTCGACTGCCCTTTTGGTACGGATTCGCGGTTGAATTGGGAGGCGTAGCAGGCGGTGGATCCGTGGCCAGTTGAGGCGGCAGATTGAATGCGTATACAAACTGTGCAGCAGGTCGACGGTATGAGCCAAACAGCGGGACTTTATCCCGTGCTGCGACTCACCTTCTTTACTCCTTTGGCGCCACCGAAAGTGTCCAACTTGACCGCACGGGTGAACCTGTCCTCTTTGTGTTTTCCGGTCGAATCCCATCCGAACGGTTCCCTTTCCCAATAAGCCGATTGACCATCCTCTACTTCATTATCCTCTGCACCCCACAGCATGTACCTTGGTCTGGAAGCGGCAATCAAGGTAACAATATTCGGGGCGTTCTTGTTGTTCGCAGCGGATACTGGTGCATTCCGAGAAAATACGGCAATGTCTGGCGGCGGGGCCGCGAGCAACAATAAATCGATTCCCCTCTGGTGCAAAGGAGTCTTGTTGGCATTGCGTATGTCCGCCAATGTGTTTCCTGCGTCTTGCTGCAACGAAGCCTTGGCTAGCATATTCGATTGCAGAATCGCTTCCACATCGCTCTGCGAGACTGCTACATCGCTGGACTGCAAGGGGAAAGATCTTGAGCAGATGCTGAATGCAACCCAGTACTTGGCACATACCACGTCGACGTCATCTGTCACAACGCCACCTATGAACCCGATCGTGACACCGTCGGTGTTGATGGTTCCCGTTTTCCCTGTGTGCCACGGCGCCGAAGATGAATCACCAGCGTCGGCAACGCTCAGTACTGCGCTTACCTAGACACACCAGATTCTTCACAAGTTCCGGTCCAGAGGACAATCGAGCCTGAATACTTTCCGGCAAAGCTCGGGTTCCAACCATAAAGTACGTTGGGATTACGACTTTGATACACAGGGTTTTCAGCGTCGGCGAGATCTCGACCATGGAGAGCAATACTTGCAGTTCAGGTCACTTGTGACCTCTGATCCATCACTTCCCTCCTTGAAAGCGTTACCCAAAAGTACGCAACCTGTTTGTCACCGATTATTCAAGCGTAAGTCTATTAGGAAGATGGAGGGGACGTACTTACAGTGAAAGGGTCCCTTTTGTTTTTGGAAACTGGCGATCTTGTCACTCAACTTTTTGAAGGAAGACAGAGGTGCGCCGAACGCCAAGCTGAATTGGGCAAATGCGAGTCAGGCGGGTCGACGAGAGACAGCAACCATCGTGGGATCTCACATCTTCTTTGGGCTGGGGTCCGACATTGTTCCGGGAAAGACGTGGCAAGATGAGCGCTGTGTGCAGGAAAGCGAAGAGAGGGACGCCTACTCCCGCGCAATCAAGTCGAACCGCCTTGAGGATATTCAGGATGACAACCAATGCATGCTCGCAACCTGTCGAGAGTCGGAGTTGTTTACAATGTGCGCAGATTCCTCTGCTTTGACACGTCCTTTCGCCATCATGCCACTCCCGGGGACGGGTGACTCGCTCTCGATCGAAGGCGCGGAAGGCGCAGACCGGATCGCCGCGCGCTAGCAAATGAACTAAGACAATATCGAAAGCATAAAACTTTTGCTGTTTACATGCCGCTGCCGCTGGTTCCGAGCGCTGTTCCTAGCACTGTGCAGCGCAATGAGCTGCTCAATGTACCGGCAATTCATGCTTTAAGAGGCGTTGATCGTCGGATGTCGCGAGAATTATTTCTCGTTCCGTCGATGATCTTGTTTGAGTTAGTTTCGCCGGCAATGTGCAAGCCCAGTGCTCACTGCCAGCCCGTCTCCGTCGGAATGCTGCAGAATGCAGATCAATTGAAGTGCAGAAAGCAATTTCCTCGAAAGCCAGAAACCATGTCCAGTCCTTGTCCCCCAGCTGTGAAGCACGTTGAGGACCATTGGGAGACAAACGGTGAATACCTTTCATGCGACATAGTGGGCTCAGGCACAGCGCGGTCTTGAACAGTTCTTGAGCTCAAAGGGTGCTGGGTGAGAGCGTCCATAAAACTCGTGAGTACCTCGCGTCGGTATGTCGGGATCCGGACACGCACTAGATAAGCAGGTCGACTGAGCTGACCATCGTTCAATTCTTGCGCCGCAGGTCTGTGTCTTCTTCACTGACCAACTATTCGATATAACCAGGCCAAAGTATTTCCGATTGATTCGGTCTACTCGTCTGCGTTGCAAGAGGATCGTGTCCGCCAGCATAAAGTCATACTACATCAACGCTCAATTGCCCCACAATAATAGACCAGAATCCATCCCGATCAACATGTCTCTCTTCGCCAAAAACTACTCATTACGCGCCTCCACGACTCCAAAGAGCGAAGAACCAAAGTCACCTGAAGTCGGTATGCACTCCCGGCAAGTGATTGACAAACGACGCTCTTCTTCCAATCTCTCAACCCGCAATCTCGAGGTGCCGACATCTCCAGTCGCCTTCAACATCGCCAAGTCTCTCTTTTCAAAGTCAAAGCTCAATGACACGGGTACTCTTGGGATAGAGCTCGGCAACCTAGCAATCGATAACATGCCATTGCCGTCGCCTGGCATGCTGTCACCTGGCGCCGGTGTACCGGTGCTCAACTACGACTTCACTCCTGCTTTGATCAGCTCTGCCACCAAGGATCCCTTTGCACAATACTCGAATTTCAAATCTCCAAACAAAGACTCGAAAATCGAGTGTTTCTCGATTCCCTCTCGGAAAGCAAGCAAACACGTCACCATCGCCGTCGATCCGTCCGCCTTGAGTCGAGCCAAAAAGACAATCACAGCGCGAAGAAAGAGTGAAATCGGGTACTGCACTTACGAAGCCTGCATGGAAGGTGCCCGTGGTCACGAGAAAAAGTCCGACACTTATCCCCAGGGAAGCGAAAAGGTATGCTGTAGCCTGTTTCCATTTTGCATTTCACTCAGTCATACTGAGCATCCCTCTGTCCTAGGCTAAGCACCATTTAATGCGGTCTTCCGAATTGTTTGGCAGTGCTGTTGCCTTCAAACCCGACCAGGTAGAAGCTTTGATCGGAAAGTACGTTGTTCACCCCTCTGTCCATGTCGCCGAAGCATGCCACTCAACAGCTTTTCGTTTCGTTTCAGATGTCGAGTCGTCGTTGCGCTTGCTACATGCTACCAACCCGCCAAAGTCGCCGTTTTCGATCTCAAGGATGCTCTCGCCGACCTGCAGGACGCCCAAGCTTCCGGTGCTCTAAAAAGACGACCGAAATCGCTAGCTCTGCAAGCGAAGGCGTTGATGCTACTTTCATCACTTCTTCACGAACTCGAACACACCGGCGTGGTACCGGATATCACGAAAACTTGGGAATCAGAAGTCGGTGAAACCGCTCGACAGGCCATGAAGCTGTGCGAGGAAGCTGCCACCATCCTAATAGAGGAAACCGAGAACACCACCCCCGATCTAGTCAAGTCGGCGGCCATAAAAGCCACCGAAGCCTTCATGAACTTGGCTAGCAGTGCTATGCAGGTTGGCAACCTCGCTCCCACTCAGCCTCTCTCCGACGGTCATTATGCTCTTGTTGAGCTTGCTCTTGATCAGGCGTCTGCCATGGTGCTCAAAGCTAAACCAAGTTCCAGCACAGAAGTTAGTATCAGCAATCCGTTCCTGACGCAAATTCATTTGCTGTCTTGCGAAGCCAACGTCGGTCGCATCCAGCATCTCTTCGCTCTCGATGGTGCCCTTGATGAGGACGAATTCAAAGCCGTGATCAGTGATCTTGAAGTATTGAGCGACCGAGAACGCAGCCGAGCGAAAAGTATGCGGGGTAACAAGGCAGCGGCGGCGAGCACCGCAGCCTTTCACTCGCTCAAGCAATTGGCTGATACCCGGTACAACTACGCCTGCCTGTTAAGGCGAATCTGGCGGAAACGTAAGGCATTACCAGCGAACCTGCGAAGGACGTCAACAAGCAGCATGGGAAGCAGCGGCAGCGACGGATCGAGCCGGAGACCATCCTTCGACAATTCCAGCAAGATACATTCATCCCTGTTGGGCGCTCAACCTCGTAAACCCAGCAAAGCAGGCTCTAACCGGACACTTTCCTTTGCCGACGATACCATCCTCGAGATAGATGAGACAAGTGACGATGGCAACCGCGCCCCCGTCAATGGCGGATCGATGCGCAGCGATGAGGTTGTCGTCACTCCTATCGGTAGTCTTCCGGTTCCCAGCCTACTGTCGTCGAGTCGGAAGCACTCTTTCAACGCGGGAGAACCGATGTCTCCTCGACGATCTGAGCACTCGATGCTGAAGAGACCGAGTTTTATCTCTCCGTTTGATTCGGAAGCCTCTTTGACCGCTGTCGGTTTGGCCAAACTGAGTTCCTCTTCCGAACGTCGTCGAGGTTCATGGATGCCCACCGGTGACCTCAACGCAATACGAGCTCGCAGATTGTCCAGTATCGGTCTCGCCAAGCAAGATCTACAAGCCTCCGCTTGGAACAGGAAAGCCTCGATGATTTCCATTTCATCGGAAGAGGGAGCCCCTCATACTTCGTCTTCGACATTGGTTTCCGCTGCATGGAATGCGCTGAGCGAGGCCATCAAGGACTACAAGGTCTCCTTGACCACTCTATCGAGCTCTCACCTTTCCGCTAGCGAACTCGCTCAAATGAAATCCGACGTGTTGCTTGCCATCGCCGACGCTTCGCTTTTCAAAGCAACACTTTCCCCTCGGCTCGCAATTGCGGCCGAGAAGCGAACCCCGTTCCTGGTGGCGGCAGAGGTGTACGCAACCTGGGCTGCCCGGGAGGTCGGATGGGCATCTATCATCGAAGGGATCAAGGAATCCCAGATCGCCGACAAGCGGACGAGCTCCTGGCGAGCGGACGAGGCGGGAAGAGTCGCGGTCCTTACTTTGCTGAGGACGTGGTGGTATCGCGCCGCGAGTAGCCCTGTAATGGAAGTCGACATCAAAGTCGCTGCCAAGGAAGCCGCCGACAAGGTCACTCGACGCCTCGGGCAACGCGATGGGGCCAACGACTCGCTTGTCGCCAAGTACCGTTACAAATTGCTCAAAACTGATGGCGATTTAGACACTGCCGAAAATCTGTTCTGGTCGAGCGTCAGCAAAAACTTGCGAGGTTAAACATTCATTAAGGACAATTCGAGTCGGTGTTCCTTAGCTGTATCATAATATAAACGTATTGGATCATCGACTTTCACACCGTTCGGAATTGGCATTGGCTGCCTGTCCAGTTTAGTCGAACAATACTACGAAATTATTGCGCTTCGCTCCTGTGCGCAGCTCTATCCGTTTCTTGAAAGACACAAGTGCTTCCGAGTCGACAGAGGGCACACGCCTCTTCCAAAGGGTGTATATCACTTTCCCGCCTGGCTTCGCGCGTTTCTTGACTTGTTCGAACCCAATAGACTGCAGGATAGCTTCGAGGTGTTCTGATGTCATGTATCTCGAGTTTTCCGTACAGGCCGTCGGTAGAACAAGGAACATGAAGGATCGCTGTAACTCCACCAATTGCTGATGAATGAGTTTCAGCATGAGACCTAGACGAGGTGCCAAGGCATGTCAAACGTGAATATCAAAGTGTCGGTCTGTTTCACAAACAAGCTCACCTCTATCTCGAGGCTCTGGCACAAAGTTCAAGACAAGACTGCAACTAACAATGTCGAATTTTTCGTCGTCGTTCTCCGGTATCGGTCTTTGCAAAAAGTCTTGCGCGAGAATGTCTGGATGCTGACTGTTGAGATCGATGGGAGTGTTGGAGATGTACGACTGCTTTGCTGCATAGTTGCTGGGTGACAGTGCACCGATCTCAAGCATTCTAGTTGACAGAAAGGAATCGTTTTGACCTTCAGCAATTTGGATCGCTTCGCTTAGACTACAGGGCAACCGCATATGAACTCACTTCATCGGCCGTGGAGCTCCCGTCGCATCTTTCCGCACGGTTGCTTCTCCTAAATCTTTGAGCCATTCTACCAATACGTCAGAGCTATCCCCACCTCGCTGGTTGGACTGGCCTAGCGTTGAAGCTTTCTGGTACGTGTCTAAACCGCCGAGTCCCGTAATTTCGCCATCCACTTCTGCCAACTGAGCTTGTAGAGTTGCCGCTCGAGATGAC
Organism: Naganishia antarctica; assembly: GCA_025758675.1. Classification (NCBI taxonomy): domain Eukaryota; kingdom Fungi; phylum Basidiomycota; class Tremellomycetes; order Filobasidiales; family Filobasidiaceae; genus Naganishia; species Naganishia antarctica. Next base: position 17,092 of record JANGFJ010000089.1, on the reverse strand, counting down.
GAGCTGTCCTGTGAAAGCGCCCGTTGAATCTGGGCTTTGCGTTTGAGAAGAGTGTGAAAGGTGGAGATCGTGGATTGAGTCGCCCTGTGAGATTTGCCGATGCTTTTCTTGATGCCCGGCGCCGCCTGTGTCTTGGCCGCACGTTGGGTGATGGGTACTGGTCTCTTCTTTACCATCTCAGGCCCAAGGGAGACTTGCAAGTGTGCGGGTATGAGGAGTCGCAACTGTTGATGGTCACGCAAACTTGGCCTCTGGAAAAAGGAAATGAGGCTTCAGGTCGTCGCTGTTTCAGGACGATCGAGAAGCTGTGCGGACCCAAATACTGAAGGCTACTCGTCGTCGGTCGTCCCAGGCGGCAGCAGGCTCAGCAGACTCATCGTCCCAGCACCCACCACTCTCGCTGCGTACCGACGGTCTGGCGCAGTTATACATTAGCATTCAGCCAACGAATGGCAGTGCCTGGCATTTGCGCATGTTTCCATCGTTCGGCGGGAGCGACTAGGCTCGCTGATGCCCGACGGTGGGAATCAAGGTGCCCAACATAGAAGATGCTCTCATTTGGAAAGCAACAATCATTACAACATCGTTTGACAGGTCTTCCAAGCGACTCCCGTCTCAAAAAAGCTTGTCCAGCACACCGGCCATGACATCCGTACCCGAAGACATCTTGCCTGATCTTGCCTCTCCCGCACTCGAATGCGCCTTCTTGCCGACAAGAGTCTTCTGCTTGTAGACCCTCTGCGCCTTGTTATCGTTGCCTGTCGTATTTACACTCGAGGCCTGCGCTTCTCCCCCTTGTGCGCCTGTTTTGGCCTGTTGCTTGACCTTGCGCTTCTCGAGCACTCGTGCGAGTTCGACATTTCGAAGGTACTCGGATTGCTCCGCGCGGGATTTGGACAATTCTTGACGAAGACGAGCGGAATGTGCTTGTCTTTCATATGCTAGCATGGACAGATAACAAGGACAGTCAGATCAGCTACTCGTTGTGAAAGAGATTGTGGAAACAACCATTCTTGCTGGGGAAAACGCTACTCACCAACCTGCTCTCCCAGCATTTCCCATTTGAATCCACTCAAATACTTCATGGTCCATATATCGTCCCTCCAACGATCTCCCTTCTTCCCGCCGATCGTGGAAGCATTCAACATTTCCGCCACGACTTTTGCTATTTTCTTATCCTTGAACTCGACCCAGGCCTCTGTGTAGTTTGCCGAGGTATGTTTGCGTTTACGGGATTGGTTGTTGGCCGTCGCAAGAGGAGCTAAAGGGCAAGGGAGATTCGGTTATGATACACGCCGGACGTTTGTAGTAAAAACAAGCAACCAACCATCTTTATGTTGAGCATAAATCTTGCCAATCTCGCCGTATCCGTTGAGGACATGCTTGACTTTTTGATGCGTCATACCCGGTGGAAGTCTTGATATGTACACGATTCCCGGAGACGGACCGCTCTTGACGGCCGTTTTAGCCTTCTTCCTGGCAGGTTGTTCTTCATCAGGGTTCGTGGATGGTAGCACTAGGTCCTCGATGCCCGGAATGCGCAGACGCTTCTTGGGAAACGACTTCTTGGGCGACGAACTCTGGGGATCGGCGCCGGCGGAGAGGTGCGGATGTTCCTCGTCGCTGGCTGATGGAGAAGGCATGATGGCTGTCCGGGTGAGAAGTGACTGTGGTTGCCCGCGGTCGAGGAGATGAGGATCAAGTTCATTAGGACGAGGGCCAACTTTGTGAGACATGCCTCCACGCGGACTACCGCATCCGATGTCCGCCCTGCGCTTATTTTATCCAGGGCGCAGAAAGGAGTGAGGAGTGTTCCGTTCAGCTGAGACACTGAGAAAGGGAAGTCGCTCCTATTGCCCGGTTTGCAGTCTCCCGCTCGTCCCCTCTGCCGCTGCTACTCTCCGACAGCGGATCCCAGGCTCGTGCTTTCTTGACAGACCACACCCGCGGCCACGAGCACCCAGAACCGGACACGGTCAGTATCTTGCGCGCACCATCGGTATGGCCCTGTCTCGTCAGCGAGCTCACTAGAGTGCGGTCATCCCGTTATTTGTCCTCCAGAACCAGCGCTCGGCCACAGCGTAGACAGCCCACAGGTTGCCTTGCAGCGAAGAAATGGCGTCGAATACCACAGCAGAGGCTTCCATGAAGGAGGATATACCAAATAGCACAGACAAGACCGCTTCAGCGACAGAACCTTCAGCTGCACAGTCGAATCAAACACCAACGCTGGATGAACAGATCACTCAATCAAATCCGTCCCCATCGACCACCACTTCAACATTCAAAGCTCTAGCAACGGTATCGTATGCCGAGCGCATCAGAGCGTCGTCGCCTCAAAAAGAACACAAATCCGTTGCCGCTCACGAAGAAGGGGCAATTATCGGAATCAGCAAGACGAACGCTTCAACTAGTATAGATGCGAAATCGAACAACGTCAAGCGCTCAGGGAAAAACAAGTCTACATCGGCTCCAAATCACACAAATGGGTCGGCATCGCGCTCAAGCACAGCAATAGAGGCCGAAGCGTCCTCAGCTGTTGGTCATGGTTCCGATGTTGCTGATGGACCGCAGAGTGATGGCGCAGGAACAGCTCACGAAGATGGCAATCAAGGCTGGCAAGAAGTCACCGCAAAGTCCAAGAACCATCACAACGGTAAACCCGAGAAGAAGGACGGCAGCAGCGCTAGTGGGACTGGACGTTCCAAACAACATGCGAAGAAGCCTGTATCGAGCGTGACGTCGTCGACAGACGAGACTACAGTTCCCGAAAAGGCGTCCAAGGGAAAGAGCGGCAGTGCTAGAAAAGACAAAGAAAAGGGTGACAAGGAATCTCGCCATCAACAGCAACCCGGCGGAAACAGTGTACCCATCGAACCGACCAGGAAACAGCAGCAGCAACAAAAGGAGAAGGAAGGTTCGGGTGGGAAATCTCTCGGCATGAAATCAGCCTCATGGAGAGCTAGTCCGTTGGCGGCCAATCATAACACACCGTCACAGGATGGCGCTCAGGTACTTCCGTCAGCTGAACTCCAGGATGATGCACCGTATGTGCTAGAGCGAATCGAGGCGCCAGAGTTTTCGCACTTTTCGGATGAGAAGGTCGATCGCAGCACCGATGTCGCGCGAGACTTGACAGCGGCTTCAGGAAAGAGTAATGACATGGAACAGGAGGCGCAAACATCACCAGTTGTTCCATCAACCGACAAGGCGAAAACAAAGCCCACCTCACCTGTGCCTGCTGTCAATATCTGGCAATTGAGGAAAGAAAAAATGAAATCAACTTCCAGCAAACAACCAAAGAACATCAGTAACGGTAATATGAATAGCAAGACGGTATTTAGCTCTCTGAACGATGCTGGCATCGCGTCATCGACGTCACAAGCGGCAAGCAACAACAGTGGCAAAAAGATGGGCGCCGGAAACAAACTGGAAGAGAGACAGGGGAAGCGTGAATCGACCAGTGCGGCGCAGCCCGCGAATGCGACAACACCGTCATCTGGAGGCAAGAGTACGGGCATCGGGCAAATTGCGAAGAATATCTCTGCGGAATCAACATCGTTTGGTCGACGTGACACTTCTGCGCCGAGGGCAGGACCAACCGGGGGTGTACAGGTGCCTCTCGGCTCCTCGACACGGCTTGCGGATGATCAATTGTGGCCGGACATTGCTGCATCGGCTGCGAGAAACGCTGGATCTGCAGGCGTAGAGACAAAGAAGAAGGAAAAGGAGGACGACGAAAGTGCACGTACTGCTGCACCCAATAAGAAGGGTGAGTAATAAGCAGCAAATTCTTCTTTTCGTTCGCACAGTGCTCAATGTTGCGAAATGGTTATATCTCGACGTTCCGTCATTATAGAGAAAAAGAAATGGACGCCGATACCGCCTGCCGAAATGCAGGAAGCTCTGGACAGGGCCGAAAAGGCTCGTAAGGCTGCTGCACATGTTGCTGGCGAAGGAGGAAAACAGAAACGACGGAATTCAGCCATTGCGGCGACGGATGACGGCAACCAAGGAACGCCAAAATCGGGAGTCAAGAAAAATGCCCAGGGACAAAATAAAGCTGGTGTCAAGGCTGGGCAAACGTCTACGGTCGGGCTCGTCGGTGAGACCTCGGGCAAGAAGGGAAAATCAGCTTCTTCGGTCATTCCCAAACCAGCTAGTGGTGTTAAACAGCATCAGGGCAGCACAGCGGAGGAGAATGGCGACGCCAGATGCACAGCGGGATCTGATTCAGGGACGTTTCCGGGTTCCGCCAATCCAGCAGCTGTCGAGAACGGGCGCATAACGGAGCGACGCGGCTCACTTCACGCTGAATTCATCGCGCCTCAAATTCACCAGTCAAATGCCGCTCAACTTGCGGTTGCGGGTGAGCTTGAAAGCACAAACGAGCAGGTAGCGCCGCCATTGTCTTTGGTCGAAGAAAATGGCAGTCCGAAACGTAAAAGTCCCGTGTCCGATCGACAAAAGGGACAATCAGGTACCACCACCGGCCGACAAAGTGGTCCGTTGGCGCCTTCAAGCAGCAATCATCACACTCAGAGTCGAGATGGCGGGCGAAGCGGTATCAGCTCGGTGCGGGGAGGTCGAGGTCACGGTGGGAAGGGTCCGCGCAGCAGTAATCCATCCACCTCAAAGTACAGCGACAACGGAATGGATATGCCGCTTCGTGGACAGCCAAAACCGGGACTTCTGTCTCCATCAGGAGGCGGATATCAAAATTTACCTTACGAGTCGAGTATGGCTGCAGCAATAAATGCACCAGGATTCGTGCCGTATGGCGCCCAGCCGCCTTACCCCTTTTATCATCAAGGGTATTACTATGGTTCAGCAGGGCCTGCAGGAGTCTCTTCATCTGGAAGCGACTCAGGGGGATATGACCTCGCTGCAAACGCACAACAAGGAGGTCAGCAGCCTCTTATGCCTTACAACATGGCTTACATGCCGCAGCAACGACCCGTCACCGAGATTCCTGGACTGGACTCCCTTCGCTATTATGTCCTCGGTCAAATCGAATATTACTTTAGCATTCACAATCTCTGCATGGATCAATTCTTGAAGGAACAAGTACGCATCTTCCTCGTCAGCCGATACATGGTTTCTCCATCTCTAATCCTTGCACTTCTTGCATTTTACTTCAGATGGATTCGCATGGCTGGGTAGATATCCCGCTCATTGCTTCGTTCAACAGAATTCGTCAGGTTACAACCGATGAAGCTTTAGTGAAAGAAGTCACGCAGCTCAGTCAGATATTGGAAGTACGCGAAAACAAGATGCGTCTGCGAGACAACTGGCAGCTATGGGTTTTCCCTAGCGCTCGGCCATCGGTTTTCCCTGAGTCGGAAAACTCTTCCGCGACAAGGTTGGAAGAACTGGCGATGCACGGTGTCCGGGTTGCCGACCTATCAAACGAAACTCGGGAAAGGATAGTTGGTGACATTGAGCGGGATATCTTGCGCCCGAAGACCGCTTTAGTTCCAAATACACAGGCACTTGTGCCCACGACCGATACGGATATCAGCACGACCGCCAGTTTGAATGAGGTCGTCAACGACCTCATGGCCAAATCGACTCCAGCAACCTCGATTTCGAGTGACTCATCTTCAGACAAATTGGACATCATTCTCTAGCCACAATGTAAGTCGTGGTCTGGGCCGCAAATATATCGTATGCTCACCTAACATCCAGGATAACACTCTGACAGGATCGCGACACGACAACACTACAACTTTTCTTGCATCTCCCGGTGGATAGACTGATGTCATAGTGCCAGGGGGAGTGCACTCTAACCGGGAGTCGTCGGCAGATCAAGACGTGAATTAACGACATTCACTTGTTCTACATGACGCATCACCGTTTACTACACAAGCTCAAACATGTATTTATATGCCGATGGTCGCATGCAACAACATTTGTCAAGGTCCTCATTCGTATCTGTGCCTATACTGGTGTTTGTCCCAGCAGTTGCTAAAGTGCTGATCGCCCTCTCCATCTCTCTCTCCGGAGTGCGACAGTCGAAAGTAATCGTGAGATGCAGATGTGATAGTCTTAGCGTTACAGATATATATAATTATAGATTCCACCAGATGTCCTTGTATTGTCCTTGTTGAGTCCACTGTTGTCTCAATTTTCAGCGTACATTACCATAAGACCCATCTATATCCCCATCGTTGCGCACTGTGTGGCCTTTGATCCCCGCTACCTATTCGGTGTTCATACGGTCGACCAGGCTCTCTTTTTCCTGAGTAACCGTCGGGAAACGCTTCCGGGAACGATCAAAACAGACTGGGTTGGCGCAGACGAGTTTTCAAATTCATCTTGTTCCCACAAAGGGACAAGAGTAGTTTTGAAATCGTAACAACTCTTTGCCGTCTTTCTAAGGCGATGGGGTTGCGTTTGAAGGGCCGCCTCGTCCAACAGAGTTTCTTCGTTGATGGTGTCCATGCAAACGGATTCCTCATCTCTTCCCATCGAAGTCGATGAAGGAACGGTATCGGTACATTGCTGACGTTCAGGTCGGAATGAGACCGCGCTGGACGACGAGGTGTTTACATTTGGAGGAAAATAAGGCGTGAATGGCGAGCAGTAAGAGGTCTTGCTGTCGACACAAGGAACGGTATTATCGTTGTGGGTGAACGATTTTCGTAGTGGCGAAGGTCTGGAAGGGATGTGAGGCGGCGTTTTTCCAGAAGGGAGCGATTTATACATCGAGAGCGAAGAGAGTGAAAAATTTGGTGTAAACAGAGGCCGTTCAGCCATGAGCGATGGCTTTCGGCATCTGTGAAGGGGCAGTAGCTGTCCATACTGCTCCTCTGCAAACGATGTACTGTTACGAAGTAGTGGTAAATGGCAGAAGTATGGGAATGCCGGAGACAATTGTAACGTGTAAGAGAGGTAGGCGAGGAACAAGGCGAGTGGCAGAAAAATTATCCATTCTTCTTGCTGTATCGACGGACCACAGCGTGGTTCAGTTCAGATTCTCCTACGAAAAGGGAGAGACAGGGACTTACGCAATGCCACAGGATGCTGTCAATGCTTCGGACAGTTCGTTCGAACGCCACAAGCCATTTGTCTCTGTCCGTCGTTTGGTAGATAGTCTCCATATGGCTGTGGATCCCCGTCCTTTGTGTTGGACCAATACGGGTTCGTCGTCGTGTCAACAGAAGCGACAGATGGGTAAAAGGATGGGCGTTGTCAGCGGAGTCGTCCACCGGCTCGGCTCTATATCGTTTCTAGGTGTTCGAGGTGATACGAGTAGTATATTGTATTACGGTCGTGTTCTCCTTGAAGCTACGTTGATGGAGCTGGTGCTTTGGATGAAACGCTACCAATCGGGCTCGACAAGGAGATCGACGCAGAAGTCTAATCTACCTTGTGGGTTTGTTGTGGAGTCCAATAATCAGGTCGTTGAGTTCTTTCGTTGTTTTCCTATTCATCCAGTCTTTGTTGTGAGGAAGTGGTCTTCGAGCGGTCTTTCGACCTCTTCCGCAAGGAACGTGTTGCATATCCAGGGCAATATCCGCAAATACCACAAAAATACCGCAATAGGCTAGGGCAAGGTTCGAAACGCAGCAGCTTTTACGATTCTGCCAAGTGCCTAGTTACCGCGCTAGGGGTAGGAGCATCGAGTCTTCTGTGCCTGGCGGCCTGGCGATTGTATTTTGAGGGGCAAAGTGATGGTTGCGTCCTATGTAGGAAACCCGTTTTCTGAGGGGCGTTCCCCAACTTGCGGCTCCATCTCGATGTTGCCACTTCGCTGCCAACTTGAAATTCACCAGAGCGACATGTATTGTCAGCTATCGCAGCCGCTATGCGGTCGACTCCGAGTGTGCGCGATCGATCCCCTTATGGCTCCTATCAGCTCGCTAGCCCTAGTTCGGCACAAGATGCCTGTCAGTGATAAGCGAGTTCGTCATCCAGCTGTACAAGGGGTAGCAAAATTGGGGGAGCCGCAAGACTGCCGCAAGACTGCCGCAAGAGCTGCCGCCAGCACACAGAGCTGCATACAGGTACGGTCCCAAACAGCAAAACATTGATTTGCGGGATGCAGGTACACTCAGCGGGACGGCATGTTCTTGCCGCCGAGTCAACTTCCAATGCCATAAATGGGCCCCAGGCCGAATCAAACTTCTTCGACTCATATTCTTTTGACACGTGGCTCGTCTCGGCAAGCAAAACTGTGAGCAGGAGCGAGGAGCGTCTTCTTTCCTCTTCACTTCGCACAGCTCTCTGCTCTCTTCTGCAAAGCGTCAGCTTCAACGACAGGGCCGCTCATTCCCCTCATCCCCCCGCAATATTCCTTCATGTGAAAGCCGTTTGCGGTATCAGGAAACAATAAAAAGGCCGAGCAGGCGAAAGTACGGCGTTCCGGTGGGCCGCGTTCCTGGTTGCGCTCGAGCCGTCAGGCCGCAGGCTGTCGCCACGTCGCCCTCCCTCCGCAATCCTTCGCCACACTGCAGAGTCACTGCAGTACTGCTTGTTCGAATCATTCCATCTCTGTTTGGCTCTATAACCATATGCATCACATAACGTCTCTTGCGCTCCACGGATTTTCGACAACTTTTCTTCCGCTCCAAGAACTTCAAGATTACTTTCCAGCTGGTAGTTTTCGATAACGTCTTTGATCAACCTTGTCATTCGTTGTTAATGGTGTAGGGGAAGAGAGGCGGAGACACGGGAGGAGTGATATCAAAGCCAACCTGATGCATGCGGCGAGATGTGACGCTGTCGGAAAATGAGTCCCTTTATTCACATGTGCTTCTTCACATGTGCTTCTTTGAGAAAGCACATCAAGCTTGCCCACTGGCGATCCTAGAAGCTTCCTCCCATAGAGATTAGAGAAGACGTGGATTGAGTGTTTCTGATCCAGACTCCACAGATACCCTGCTGCGAACCAGTCCCTTCAAGGTGATAAACTGTGGCGCGGTCGGCCGGTGGAGACACGCACGCAGATGAACCATGGGCATTGCATCGCCGCACACCAGCTATTATGCGACCCTCTCACCACTGTAGAACAGCAACGGTGGAGGAGGAACCTAGGAAGAGCACCACAGCCAAGCACCACCTCTTGCATTCCTATGTAATATGTACTTGCAGGTTCAACAGCACCTGACAAGAGCTGGCGGCGTGGATGGCAAGGACAACATGAAGCGACTTCAGTTCTCGGTCCCGGCAATTGCAAGCTACCAGGCAGAGGAATAGTGCAGCCATCAGGATCAGCTGCCCCAGGCGAGTCAGCTCCATATTTTGCGGATAACAAACAACCAAGTCCGCTGTTTACTTTGTGGCTAGTAACCCTCGTCGGCTATTCTCAGCGTTACGCACGTTCTTATTCTGGCTTGCAAGTTGCGTAGTGAATACGTTGATTAATTTCTTTCGTCCCCTCATACCGCTTTCGTCAGGGTATTGGTGGGTGCCGCAAGTCGAGTCTGGGCGCAGCAGGAACTCCTTTGTCCACAGTAAGGACGCTTTACTTCACTGGTCTTTTCGCAACAGCATTTCAGCTCGTCTCACTCCATCGTCTTCCACTGTAGACCGGTGAAGGATCAGCCCGTATCGGTGTCTTCTCCACCATGTCGACAGCTCCGCTTTTACAGGTTAGCATTCGACTCCTGCTGGACATTTGTAAGAGAGAGTTCAGCTTACCTTCAAACGCTTCTTCGCAGAGGACTGCCCAGAAACGCATCGCCTTGCCTGTCCGGGTCGAGCCTAAAGTATATTTCGCAAACGAGCGAACCTTTCTCTCATGGCTACACTTTGCCGTCGTTCTCGGGGGTCTGGCAGTGGGACTTTTGAACTTTGGTGACAAGGTCGGGAAGATCAGCGCTGCCTTGTACACCATCGTCGCTATGGGAGTAATGGTGTACGCATTGGTGATATACCAGTACCGGGCCAAGGCGATTAGGACGAGATCTGGAGCGCCTTACGACGACCGCCTGGGCCCAGTGAGTAGCGTTACTATTCCCTTGTCCATTGCAAGTCGGAACGTTGACCAGACTTGCGTCACGGCAGACGATATTGTGCATCTGTCTTTTGGCTGCTATAACCACAAACTTTGTGCTTAAATTCGGTAGGTGACGGGCGATCATGGCCTGTATTGTACCCAGCTGACGTGTGAAATTGGATAGTCTTCGGTTAATACGATGTCACTCAGGACAATTTCACAGTCCCGTGGATGATGAGGGCCGCCGGGCAAGCCCCCAGGGAAGGGATGAACGACATCGGCTGATTGCTGAACTGAGCCCCTGCTTCCAACCATTTTACGTGTCGCTGTAGCAAGGCAGTCACCCTGCATTACGAGCATAGTAGTGGAAGTAGCAGGTTCTGCAAGCACCGCCGTGGTCGCGGCATCAGGCTGCAACGGGAGTCGAGTAGATCGCAGTCTTTGGTAATGCAATGCATAATAATGCCACCTAAGACATGTACTACAGTCACAACGGTGTCGCGCACTTCTCAAGCGGCCTACAAGATCTCCGCTACCTGTCCTCACATCCCACCGGGTCTGTAAGGTCTCAACCATTTGTCCGTTCTTTCGAATACGCGATAGAGTTCGGGTGTAATGCCCAGTCCTGTTGACGGACCTATGTGGTTTACTGCGATGTATAACTAAAGAGCGATGGATCGTATGAGTTTACGAGAAAGCAGACCAGACGAAGTAAATCGACGAACCGCATCCCAGAACCTGAACCCTCGCTTCAATTCCTCTCTGGCATCCTTGACTGTTGGAAAGACGTCGTCCAGGATATCAGCTGCGGCCTCCTTTGCTGTTTGGGATTCAGAGTCTTTGGCGTTTTCTTCTGTGAGCGGCTTTTCATCGTTGTATGCGACTGTTGCATCTATGTAGACTTTGACAAGAATGCCGAACCCGGTGTTGACTTCGTGTTGAAACGGAAGGCCTAAAACGAAGCCTCGAGCTTGAATGAGACGCCTTGTTTCGCAAAGACTTCACCACGTACCGCATGCAACATCAGGGAAGTCATCACGATGCTTCTTTGCCTCGCCGTTCATAAGCATTTGGACGCAGATAGCTTCGATCAAATAACGCAATGTCCGAGAAAGTCCGGTGACAAAAGAGTTGAACACCAAGAGCTCTCGACTCAAAGGACCACTCCAAATTTGGCTCTTTGAACGCAAGAATATCTGATCAGAGACGGACAGTCTGGGGCAAGAACAACCATGCTTACCCGGAATAGTAGAGGTACAATGCTGATGGCCCGCATAAAGAGAAGCATACACTGGTTATCGGCCGCTGGATGCATGAGGAAGATTAGCAAGGTGAAGAGGGTAGCGAATCCTGGCGGACAAGACACGGACCATTGTCCATGCTAGCGCCACCGCTGATTTCTTCATGGTCCCACAAGTCGCCATGCAAAGCTCCCGCACGAATTAGCTCCAGAGCGATGTATAATGGCTCTTGGAATTTGTCATTCAGGCGCGATGCACTCATTGCCTTGTACAGTGCTTCTCCGAGGGGAGTCTGTTGGTTTTTGGGCAACACAAGGAGACTGAGAAAGGTGGTCAGCCACGCCATCCAGCGTTTGTATTACTGACGCAGGGAGCTTACCCTCGAAGGGACAGGAATCGTAAAAGTCCATTCGCTATGAGTTCATCTTTTCGATCCAGGAGCTTTGTATTGCTCTCGCTAGCTTTCCACGTCTCTGCGAATGCGGCACCCTTGGTCGCCCCAAGACACAGTTTGAAGTCGATGTTGGAAGACTGGGACAGCGAGCGAATGGCAAGTCAGTCCGATTCAGAATAAGGACAGATGCGCAGCTCACGTTTTGCCGGCGCAACTCGTCATCGATCACGATCCCTGGGATCTTCCATTTGGTTGAACGTGCGATGAGTCCCGAGTTGCGAAGATCCTGAAGCTTGTTTTCTTTCCAATGTGGCTGGTCCTGGAAATAATAGGAAGCATACTAGAAGGCAGGCATGGCTCAAGTTAGCTTGCGTTCGTTCCCGTCTGGATGCGTTGCACTCTTACGATAGCATGCTGATCCCTCCAAGCCGGATTCAGATGAGACAACAGCAACGTGACGGCCATGTTTCGCGGCGCGGTCTCTCCTCGCGTCAAGACATTGCCAACAAATCTGGCATACTCGGTTTTCCCCCCCTCATCGAGAGGACGGGGCTCTTCCAGTCTTCCGGAACTAACCCATCCAAGAATCGTAGGAGATATCAAGCCTCGGCTGAGGTAATAGTACATTTCCTCGGGCAATCTGGGAGAAAAGATGGTTTCGAGGTCTGATGGGATATCGGGCGCGGTAAAAGTATTGTTTGGTTTGATGGGTGGGAAGAGGGCCATATCCGAAGGCAGGATCGGGGCGGCAGCAGCGCAGACGAGGGGCAGTGGAGCACAGGTCCCTTCGTCGGTTATGACGAGCGCGAACCGGATTGCTGCACGAGCTCTGACGAATGATTCCACGTAGCCCGATTCTCGGATAGGTGGTTCGTTCTGGTAGTTCAGGAGGTATCGTATACCGGATGAGGCCTGTTTGAAGATGCTAGCGATTTGACCTGGTGATGGCGATAGTTCTTCCGGAGTGTACTGCGCCGTTCTCGGGCCCAACAGCGGACATCGTGGCAGGATGTCATTTCCACTCAGTAGGCAGAGGTCGATGAGTTGATCGACGTTGATGCCCAGAGAGTGCATGATGGTTTGCTTGTCGTAAAAGCCAAAGGTCGAGGTGGTAAAGTCGATAGAGTGAATGATTCGCGTGGTTGGGTACGCCAACATTTCCGAGGAACCGTAGATTGAATGAATGTATCCCTTTTGATGGTTGAGAAAGTAGGCGAGCTGGAAAGAGCGCGGCTTAGCCGGGATCAAGGAGGATAAACAGGGCAAGGCTTACCTGAGCGTGTGCACTATAAGGGGCAACAACAAACTCGATATATCGATGTCTGACAACCCGCCATACCAGCTTTGTGATCTCCGCGGGATCTATCCACATTCCCTTGTTCGGCCCGGACTGCCAAATAGCTTTTGCAGCGTCGAGTTCACCCGATTCGTACCGCTGCCATGCAGCCTCTCGACACTTGGCTTCCGCATGTTGTGCTTCCGTGTCTGTAAACACAAAAGGCTCACTACTGCCGCTAGGAGCGATTCCGGTGCGTTCGGGTCCTCCGGGGCCACCTCCAGCCAGGGTTCGGGTTGCACTCGCCGGTGTACCTGGAAGCGAAGGTCCTGCGTTCCCTTGTCCTCCATACAACATCTTTCGTGTCGCGGCCATGGGAAGACCGCTAAAGACGAGCACAGGGATGATGCGCATGTCTTCGAGCTGCTTCATCTGCCTCTCGATGACGCTCGTCAACGCGATAGGAAATCCGCCGACGGCAGCAACCATGGGTTCACGATGCTCTTCGCTGGTCAGGAGCTGTCGAACATAGTGATTCACATCGATCCCGAGTCGAGTTTCCTTGATCAGATCGAGCGGAAGACGCTGAATCTGTTGGCTCGAGGAGAGCCATCCTTTGGGACGAGGGTCAACAAACGGCACGACTGCGCGACAGACAAAGCCCGCTCACCTTCGAGTCCACGGACGGTCATGACGTGCGCGGGTGTGGGATGACGGGGCAGACGAGGTGTATGGCGGGAAGACCTGTTGCGTCGACTATAATATAGTCTACTCTCGCCGTTCTCACCCAGAACGAGTCCCAACTCGGGCCAAGCTCGCTCGTTCTCCTCTTCGCTTGGACAGCAGGCGCGCCGCGTGAGCTGTGTGTGGGTGGATTTGCTTCCGCGGCTCTTACGGCGGCGCGCCCGGCTAATTAACCCTCCCTCTCTCACCTGGAATTCATTCGCCACCGGTTGGCCTCGATGATTGGATGATACAGTTGTTCCGCAAGGCATATACTATTATCGATGTTCTCCAACGGACGCAGTGCCTCAGATATACACCTTGAATCCCGCGACGCGTTCTTTGATCCCGACCTGTAGTTTGCTTGTGTTTCAGGTGTGTCTGCATCTTCAGCAGGGCTGGCCACAGATTGCCATCGACAAGACAGGCAGATGCTAAGTGAGATGTATGGGCTGCTGGTCCGTGAAAATGGCGTCACTCTCTTGGTCTCAGGATGAGCGAGATCAAATCAGGTGAAACAACTGCTCATGCGACTAATGGCCTTGGCAAAGTCTTCCTGGCGGGGCCGACAGATGGTTGGTACTTGGTGGCCGAATCTAGCATAGACTACGCACACCAGTCGTCGACCAGACGTTCTCCATTTTTGCGCGAATCCAACTGGCGCCAACCGGACCTATCTGATGTGCATGAACGAGCAAAAAGCTCGTGCCACACATTCTCTAAAGGCGCGCTTGAGCCTTCACCAAGGAGCGCTCCAACTTGAAACCTACATTCATGCCAGATGTCCAACAAAGAACTGTGGCGGCGGCTGTGCCGTACACCCTTTGCGTCCACGAGGATGGCAGAACTATCGCACAGAATCGTTTGATATTCGAGACATGATATAATGGTGGTTCGGTCGTCCAATACAGCAGCTCATGGACTTTGTCGGATCTCGCGAATATGGTCCTGCTCCACTGGGCATCCGCAAGAGCTGTTCGAGGGTTAGTTGCCGCCGGATTCGGACTCTTCGGACGCCTACCTCTTTCAAAGCTAGTCCGGGTTTAGCAATATGCTGTCCAAGTCCCACTCACCTCTTCGACGCGACCTGGAAGTCCGACCACCAACGGTCATGGATCGCGGCGCTTGTCGACTCTACGCATCGAATCTGGGAACATAATTAACCAGGGGAATGGTTACTTGAGTTCCGTTGCTGATATGACGCCCCGAATGAGACGAGGCTTGAAACTGTCGTAATTGTAGGCTCTTCGCGGCACACGACACAATGACGTTGAAGCCACGCAAGAATTTGATAAACGGATGGAGGCCATATGTCATGAAGTGGCCGTTTTCAATCAAGTCAATGAGAGGGGCCTTTCGCTGACCGAACTCACTTGTCCCGTTCATCCACGTCGAAGGCTTCCACGAAAGTCTGCGCGCCCGAAATCCCCGAATCGCCCGATGATCCCGATCCATAATTCCATGCGATAGCGATGGCCCCATGAATACATCTACGTTGCAGCCACCTGTCACTTCGTACCTCGAAGCGTGCTGTCGCGGAGCCCACATGGATATTTGAGAAGTATGCAACGAAGCTGACAAGCGTTGCTGGTCATCCATGTGGCTCCTATCGTTTTGAGAAGAGAAGGGAGAGTCACGGGCCGGGAAAGTCTATGGTGATGGACGGGCTCATACCTAGTCACGCAGCATTCTGTTCAGAGAACTGTCGGAGCTGCCTCCCTGTCCTTTACAGTAGGGCGAAAGTCCCAACCTTTCTGTGTGGATACGACGGCCAGACCCCGGCGAAAAACCTGAACTGATGTACGTTTACTCGAATCATAATCTTTCGAGGACCGCGACCGCACGCGGGGATGTCCGATACACCGGACCGTTCTCGATCGCTGGTACGTACTCCTATCCAGCTTCACATCCTCCTATCCAGTTTCACACCTCAGCCATTCCTGTATCCCAGTCCTCCATACAGCCTCGAGTTCGCCTGTCCTCGGCTCGGCCCACTACGCATTTGTACCTTCCACATCCGTATTGTGAACCAGACCCAGTTCCATGCGATTCCCGACGCCGATGCGAAATGCTAGAGGTCTACATCGCTTCTATCGCTGATTGGGATCCTTCGCAAGAGGTGAGTTTTCGCACGAGGGAACATGCAGGAATAGATTTGACGGCATACGGCAGGTATATAAACAACTGGTGGAGACTCTGGACGACGTCAGCCAGCAGCGGATCCTAAGATACCGTCAGAAACGGGACCGTCTTTGTATGTTCAACCACTCTCTCAAGGGGTCCGATTTGAACCGATTGCTCTTCGTCGCCTACAAACCTTAATTATATTTTTTGGCCACAGGCTTTCTCGTCGGCAGACTACTGCTCTTCCGCCATGTTCGCAAAGTTCAAGCCAGCAAGAAGCGACCACAGTGCACATCGCTACCAAGCCTGAGCTTCAACAGCTCTGGGAAACCATACCTTGTGAGTCACCGTATCGCGATCTACGGCCAAAAGGCCACTTTGGCTCATGTTTTTTATACAGACTGAACCGCAGTTGGATGGCCTGACTCTCAACTTCAACATCTCGCACGACGGTGATGTTGTCATGCTTGTCGTCAACCACGTTCCAGCGGGTGATCCGATCCAAGGAATCGGCATCGACGTTATGCGAATGAACAGGGATGTAGCTGATGCTGAAGGTCTCGAGGAGGTGTTGATTGATCAGGTAAGCTACATCCGGGCGGCGACTCGGGTTCCCCTTTTTCTGATTGTTCCTACATGGCGCTTTTCCCGAAAAGCTGCATCCCTCAGAGCTCGCCGCCTTTCGCCACATGCACCATGCAACGCCTGCCGAGGATTCCGCATCAACCCGGCTCGACTATTTGATCCGCATGTGGACTGTCAAGGAAGCTTACACCAAGGCGATTGGTACGGGATTAGGTACAGACTTCCGGGCTCTTTGCGTTTTGGGATTGGACAGATCGGATCAAGGTAGGTGTCAGTTATCTGCCGTCGGTGCGTTCATCCTGGCTGACTAGAAGTAATCCTGCTTCTTAGCCCACGATTTGCCCACCGCGACGTGCACTCACAAAACATCGACACGGATACACGTCTATCAACCGCTCGAGAATCCATCTCTTGCTCCGCCTATCCCAAAACAATGGCTTGTTCAACATGGATTCATCATTTTATCTCGTGAAGCTCGAATTGGCACGGACAACCCATTGCAGACGTCAGGATCCTTGCGAGGAAAGCGATTCGCATGGTCACTTGTCTCTGGAAATACGGTACCCGCTGCAGAGGCCATCGACTTTGAGATCATCGATTGTAGCGACTTCGAGGCACCAACGGAGCCGAAGCCATGAATATTGGTTGCTGGCAGGTCAATGACGATGCGACACAGACAATCAGCGCTCGGCACCCCTCGCGCGGGGTACTCGGAACGCCGCTCTGCTTCGTTCCGCGGATAAGCTACCGACGTCAGGATTCAAGTTCTGGCAGTTGAGCAGGCGATCAGCCGAAACGTACGAATC